>JAPZDY010000022.1:15746287-15757935 GCA_029783645.1 Ctenochaetus hawaiiensis | reverse complement strand
CTCATTTTTAGTACAACAGGCCAATGTTATTGCTGTCAATGCACTGGATGTGAAAAATGTGCAGCATTTAGCAAGTTTTTTTTATAGGACTATTGTGTCTCCTGGGTCAGCAGGTCGACTCTGCCCTCTCTGCTGCTGTCAGTTTTTTTGGGAAGCTTTCAGTCTGCTGGGAGAGCTCTGATTACAGAACTCGATCAGCTAATGTGCAATGCATTGATATATCAGTAGGGATGAGTAACTCACACCAACATATTGTATTTCAAGAATTCAGTGCTTTATTTCCTGCATTCTGGTGACCTTTTTTATGCACATTTCTATAAAGCACAGCAAGAAAACTACATGTTTATAACAAAGAAGAAAGCACTTGCTAAGTATTGTTAAATAAAGACTTATATTACTTTCTGTAGCGTACAGTGAACATTAACATGAGGCTGTGTTATGTGTTTTCTGCATTGAGTAAGCCTTGATCAGAGGAAGACAGACTGTCATTGTCTCCAGGCCAAAACAGACGCTGTCTAGACCGTCTGAATGGCCGTTAGCTGTTTATTGTGTCTGCAGACAACATAACCATGTAGACTGCATTTTTAATGTACAGTTTGTTATTGTCGGATCCTAAAGATCCTAAAAGATCCTAGAATGCTGTTCATTAATGTACTGTTGATTAAAATGTATGACTTAATTCCAGCAGTTAGTGAAATTTGATCAAATAATAGTCGAAAAAGATTTAAAGACATGCGGGAGAACTGGGGAAGAAAGTCATGAATCTCTTGGTATTTGTGGATGTCTGTTTTTCCACTTAGTCAAACCTCATTCAAATAGTTATGCTTTAATGGAGGAAGAACGGGCTTGGACCAAATCTCCATTAATATAATATTCATTACCCCGCACCCATTTTCTTTGATGTCTCTCTTAATAACATCCCTCTGGATATTCTGCCTTAATACCCTTTTATTTTGCTCATCCTTTGTTTTTCTCCTACTGCTTCATCTTTCATGCTCTCACATTTCATTGCCCCCAACCTCTCCTCTCTGTGCTCCCCCACCCTTAAAAACCCGTAACCACCCTTACCCTCCTCTTTTTGTCTTTGCCCTAGGTCAAGTCTCCGACACTAGCAGGGCTGAGTGATGACTCTGGCCGCACACTGACCTCCTCCGACTTTAACTTGCGGTGTTTGACCCCGGACCAGAGAGTGGAGGGGCTGCTGGCCTTCAGCAGCCATGAAGAGCTGGACCGCTTCAACCAGGAAGCACGGCAGGGAAACAGACACCCAGAGCTGTTTGCTCTGTACCCACCAGCCGATGAGGTGAGATGTAAAGAGAGTTGGTGATCACACTCACTGTAATATATTAATTAGTGCATTCAAATGGGAAGGAGTTAGGGTTAATTTTTAATCACTCACTCTGTGTCCAGTTTTCTGTTTTTAAGAAGGAATACAGACCAAAATATGGATACTACGTACACATTAGAATGCAGATACAACATACTATAAAACTGTTAAGAGGGCAAAGAAATAAAACATCACTCTTCTGCAGCTTTCTTGCCCGTGGTGAATGGATTTCCCCTGTACTTTAAGTCTTGAAATAAATTCTTCCATTTTGTAGTTCAACATTTTATAAACACCTTTAAATCAAGTCAAATATCGTAAATCCTTCAAATATAACAATTACCCCTTCCCTTTTTGCTTGGTTAAACAACTTTCTCTGCTATTGTTTTCCAGGAGGATGCCGTGGAGATCCGGCCCATCCCTGACTGTCCCAAAGAACACACTGGTGACCGCATCCTGATCCGATGCCAGGCCATCAAGTATGTCATACATTTTCATACTATATGGGGGCCAGTTTGAACAGCTGCCTTCTGTTTCTTTAAGAAGTTGGATAAGGGAACAGCAGTTAGCTGTGTTAAAGGGAATTTATTCCAACACACCCTTGTTAATAAAATTGACCTTTTGCTTGTCATTTAACATACAGTAAATTCTTGTATGTCACTTCTGATTGCAACCTAAAAGTTTAAGGAGTGATTTCAGAAAGACTTTGCAGTAGATGTGACGGACAGCTCAGTGTGGGAGGGTGGAGGATTGCTGTGCAGTGGTTGTTGTTCTTCTCCAGAAAATCTCTGTCCCTCCCTCTCTCTGTGGGATTTTGTGTCTCTGTCTCTTTTTCTTTCTTTATGTCATTCACACACACACACACACATACAAACGCACAACCTCATACACACAGAGTTTCTTTGCCTTTCACTCTTAATCTCACTTGTCCTTTCTGCAACCCATAAAACTGCCCGATGTTTTAGTTGAACTCATTTCTCTGTTTTCAGTGGTTTGGCAACTTCATCCCCTTATCCTTTACCCTCAGTTCAAACATGTCATCACTTACTGTGGTCCACTTTTTTTGCTTCCCTATACAACAATAATCTACAGGAATAGAATAGAATAAGAAAAAATAAAACAGAATTTAAATACAGTAAAAGGAAAAACCAGAGTACTAATGTTCAGTATGTTAAATATTCCTCTCCTGCTGTTATTTAATTACCAATTTCCTTTTTCTTCTTTGCTTCATAGGTTTGAGATTGACATTGAGCCCTTATTTGCCTCTATGGCACTGTATGACCTGAAAGAAAAGAAAAAGGTAAGAAAAAACTTTGCTTCACATAGAGATTTCATGATGAACTGCCAGTGGGCACTGTACATTCATTGTGGTTTTAGCATGATACGGTATGTCAAGCCATATTGAATAAACAGAATTTAAGGTATTTAGAGAATGACTAACTCCCACTATCCCTGCAAGAGAGCAGTTGCATTTTTAAGGTTTTTTTTTTAATAAAAATGACATAACCTCCAAAAAAGCAGCATAAGAGACACAGATCTAGTGTTAAAAGTCACAATAAAAAAAAAAAAATTATGTAAAAACACAAAAACAGACCTATAAATCCTGATACAAACACATAACAAATATCTTAAAAACATTTTGACAGGCCCAGCAACCTTGATTTGTACCAAAACACATAAAGGAATTTAAGAATGAAAATAGATACGTAACCAAAAGAAAATCTGGGTTGCTAGCAGACATCGGTACTGTGGTCAAAAATGATCTTCAGCTAAAGCCGAAGCTTGTCGAGGGTTTAGTCCAATCAGATCATGGCTCATTTGTAAACAGCCTTTCAGAGCTGATTAAGAACTCCTGTATTTCACCTACCCCGAGGTTAGCCTATATTAGCTGAAGTTTCACTGGATGCATTTGAGACTGATTTGATGAGAAGTGATCATTGCTATTAAGAGAAAAAATATGATGTATCTTCTACAATTAATTGGGTAGTGTTTTTAATCAGACCAAAGGCATATTATGTCCGGGAAACTTGCATGACATTGTTACCTTGCCACATACGGTACAGGGATAGGACAAAATAACCACTTACAGAATAAAACCCTTCAGTAAATACCAGTTTGGTGAAGCTCATTATGTGTGCTTGTTGTGGAGACTGTCAGTGTCTTTCAGTTGGTGTTGTATTTACTTGTAACCACAGCTGTATTTAAATCTATAACTCGCACGTTCATTATAGTATATGAAAATACCTCAAATACATATATAGTCAAACCTTTTTTCACTGTTTCCTAAATACAGTATAAATAAGAAATATACTGTATGACTAATTTCATAGGAGACAGGTTCAGAAAGCAACATATGTCATTTCAAGGTATTTCTTTGTTGTGTTATTGTGTAATTGTGTAAAATTGAAATCTAATTATTTGTAATGGTTAGGCCAGTGCTATGCATCTGTCACAACTTGTGTCTGTGTGTGTGAATGGGTGTAAGAAGAGCATATTGTTAAATTGCCTTGAATTAAAGAGATAAAAGCATGTTAATGTTGTGCATTTACCAAAAAAGAAAAACAAAACAACACCCAAACATTTTATGCGTCAGTTACTGAGGGTGTGGGTTTACTTGTGGAAGCGAAGCAAGAGGAAGCATCTTGATTTTGCAAGAGAGAAAACTTTATTAACAGAGAGGAACACTGCACATATCTAAATTCTCACGAACAATGACGGGAAGTTTACTAGAAATTAGACCTTAAACTGACAGGATTAAGTCAAAGCTGCTGATTATCACCAAATATCAAACATGACAGGTATCTACAAAAAGCTAAAAAATACATCCAAACTGCATGTACTACTTATCTAATTAATTTTTAAGTGTTGTTGGTACTTTTTCCATCCCTGTGTCTTGTGTATTCTGTTGATGTAGAGAGGACTTGTAGTTTCTTCTGGCAGTCAGCGTGGCAGTGAGGGATCAGTGTAATCTACAAGGATTTATGTCTCATCATCCCCACATATTTATGCCCCTGGGGGTCGTCTTGTTTTGGTTCTATAACTACTAATACTGCACCGCATTTTCCCAGTCAACCATTTTGAGCCATGGCTATTTGCATGTTTTCTGTGGATTTGCACAGCTGGATAGTTTTTTTTTTTTTTTTTTGGGTGAAGGTTCTGGAAAGGATTTAGTTTGTATTAAAGCGTTCATGGATCTATCAGATGAGACAGGGTTTAGCCACCGGCATTGCCCTTCTCTCAGTGCTGTCCTGGTGCTTTCTAGCTTGTGTATTGGACCAATGGCTCCAAGATGGCCTGCTGGATGACATAAAACAATTTAATGCCCCATAATTTTAAAAATGTAGTGTATGTAAGACAGTCTTGGGACAGCACAAACAGTCTAAGTCATGCACTGCATGAAATATGTTGCCTATATGTCCAAGAGAAAAACTGTAAATCAAAGATGTTTTCACTTCTGCTTCCTGCTGATGTTAATCCATAAGAGCAGAGCTGAAGTGTCACATTGTCACAATGTATTTTGCTTCAGATGACTAATTTTATTATGTGTTGCTCAGCAGTGTGTCCTTGTGGAGGTTAATACAACTTCCTGCTTATAACACAGAGCAGAGACAGATCCCGACTGTTAAGGAGCTATGAGTGTGACTCTGTCTAAGTGAATGAGAAACTGTCAAGCCTGTTTTGTCAGTTAGATGTGGTTGTAGTGGAAGTGTGAAGCATTGCCACTGACCCATTTATCTCTGAAACCATCATGTTTTTTTCCTTTTTTTATTGTATTGTACTTTGTTTTTCTCCGACTCTATTCTTTGCATTTGTTCCTTTTCCCCTGTCTCCTCAAGAGTGATATATTTTATTTTCAGCCACATTCCTGCTGCCTCTTGCTTCACTTTCTCTCTGTTTTCTGCATGCCTTACTGTTGTCCCTGATGGGATTTTTGTTGTTGTATCTACGTTTGCTTTTTTAGTTCACATGATTTTCATTGCTTCACATCTGTGAAATCTGCAGCAGATGTTCCTGTAATTCCTCATAATACTCCAGTTATTAATCATGGCTCTCTGGCCCATCAGCCAAGGTGCTGAAACAGGATTTGACCCAACAAGTGGCCTACTTACGATATCAAATTCATGAATAAAAACAGACAAAAGTCTTGGAGTACGCATGCAATCAGACAGATGCCCTTCCAGTACTGTTTTAGAGTAAGAAATGTCTGTTTCTCTGCAACTTTTCCATATCTATTTCTTAGTCTTCATTTTGTTGTTATTGTTATACAAGACTAGGCACACCTAGTTTATCTAAGCTGTGAATGCAGTTCATTGGGAGGATCCAAACAGGGAACAAAACAAATAAGCCAAAGCATTTTTTCATATGTATGGGGAATACTCTGCAACCAGTTTGCTACATGTTAAGCCTGTCTGTTGTTTGACTGACAAGATATTTCTTGCTTGCAGAAGCAGCAGCCTCAGTCAGCAGTATAACTTTAAGAATCATGAAGCTGTACAGGGGATGTTTGTGGAAAAGTACCTAACAGGGTTTTTCTGATACTGATACCAGTATGGGAAGTGCCTGTGGTGCTGGCTAGAAATTTTGATCAGGTATTGATGAATATACAAGTTTATGCAGTGATCAAATACCACATAATTTGTTTCATAGAAATCCAGCTACTTCCAAGCAGCATCCCATACACATGTATGCGACCTAACTGGTTTTTAACTGCACAAGTAGTCAGTAATTATAAATGACAAAGGATGAACGTAAAGACATTTGTAAAGTGTTACTACTTTTAAACTGTATTAATAATCTACATATATTTTAAAACACTGGTATTGGATCATGAGACGTTCTTGATAATTGGCAGCACTGGGGTGGTCGCAAGTGTGTGCCATTAGAAAAACTTTAGCTGTTGCTTTTAAACAGTGTGTGTCATTCAGTCAGATAAATAGCTGTTGTGGTCTGACAAATATATAATGTTTAAAAGGGAGACAACATTCCACGTGTCCCATTAACACGAGGAACGTTAAAGGTCAACTGTCACAAGTGAATGTTAGAATAATGAGTGTTAACTCAGTGAAAACTTGCACTTTGTTTGACATTCTTGTTCTGTTTAATGACATTATGAAGCATAATATGCTACTCAAGTCAGCTGGCTTTGATCATTGAGACATAATTTATGTGTTTTCAAGAAGTTGTTTGTCAGAAGAAGGTGAACTCCTCCACTGCAGTCTTTTGAAAACTTTCAATCTTGCTGTAAGTATGCTTTGTGTTGAAGTGAGAAGGGTCATTTCCAGCATCATCCGTGTGGGAGTTTGGCTTGTTTGACAACAATTAGCAAAATGATATTTAAAACCATCTGTGATCAACCTTCAATATTTTTCTGAATGTGTAATCTGATCAAAGTTGCTGTCTTGAGATTTCCAGTTAACAAGTCAGCCAGGTTTGGCTGCCTAGAAGTCAGCTTTGGTGTGGTCAGTGTAATGGAGGTCCTATGGGATGAGCAGAATGCAGGAGAGTGGTTAATAGCTTTCCAGTGAATAGGATCACATGACAAACAGCAGGGAAAGCCAGACCAGGACATATGGCTCTGTTCCTAGCCTGAGGTCATTGAGGAGAGAAACGATGGAGTGGACTGAACGGATGATATTTCAGGATTTGGTTTGCATGAAACCAGTGAGGCCTTCTGGAGCTTTTTCTGATCGGATCCTTTATTGAAAAAAAGTGCACCCTACTGTGTTTGTTTTCCATTTTATTACGCCCTGAATTTGATATCTATAAAAGATATTCCTTTGACAGAAGTAACCATGAATGTGCTTTTGTAAGGAGAAGTTTTTCTCCCTCCTAAAAAAATAAACTTATTATCCCTTTCTCTCTCCAGATATCAGAAAACTTCTACTGTGATCTGAACTCGGAACAGTTTAAAAGCTTCTTGAAACCTCACACTCCACATATGGATCAGTCCACCCTGGCCAGATCTGGCATCTTTTCCGTCACCTACCCATCTCCAGATATTTACCTGGTCATCAAGGTAATAATTAACTTTTTTCAGTTTTATATAAACTGTAATTCTTTGCTGTTCTGTCTTTAAATCTCTTGCTCTAACTGCATATAAACATGCCTTATACTGTACCTTTGCCAGTGCACTATTGACAAAGGATTTTTTTTGCATCTGATTAGGCTGAAATACACCAACTGCTCATGCACTTTATGTCTGTGTTTTAGATTGAAAAGGTTCTTCAGCAGGGGGAGATCAGTGACTGTGCTGAACCCTACACCACAATGCGGGAATGTGACTCTACAAAGGTAACACGGCAAAGAAATGATTACAAAGAAGATCCTTGCAGACTTTGCCTTATTCCATCCTCTTTTTAATTCAAACTTTATTTGTGCTATGTGCTGAAGCCAAAGGCATTTTTAACCCTTCATTTTTTTTAATCATTTAATTTTGCTTCTGGTCTTCCAGAACAAGGACAAGCTTGAGAAGCTGCGTGGTCAGGCGGAGATCTTCTGCCACAGGCTGGGCCGCTATCGCATGCCCTTCGCCTGGGCGACCGTTAACATCATGGAGGTCATCTCCACTGCTACGATAGACCGTGATGTCACTGACTCTGACAGTTTAAAAGGAGGTGTGTACTTGTGTGTGTTCCAGGCATAAGTGTGCATTTTCATGGACTGTGAGTAGCAGTGTTTGTATATCATTTTATCCTTTACACTCTGTTTCTTCAGGTAAATCCTGCAGCATTGACCGGAAAGCACAACTTCCCAGGAGAAACTCTGAACGTTACAATACCCTTGATGATCAGTTTTGCAACATCTCTGCATTCAAACCTGCAACCATCACTATCAGCACTATCTTCAAACAGGTGTGACCACTACCCCAGCATGAAGTGTAGGACCAGTCTGTGAAAAGATGTTCTTCCCTACAAGATAAAGACAGATAAGCTTGTAGTTACAGCCTTGCCTTGTCTCATTGTTTGTTCACATATATGACATTCCATCTGATCCAGGAATGTTTCTATCATAAAGCCACAGCTTTGAATAAGTGCTGCTGGAAAAATTAGTGTCAGGAACAGAATTTACTGACCTTTCTTTAAGGCAAAGGCTGCTACCTGTGTCTTTGTTTAATTCTTACTGTATATTATATTTTTTTTTTTTGCTTTCTGTTATACTGACTTTCCAACTGACCAAAAGTCCACTCATTTAATAAACTGCGCGTGTGTTTGTGTGTAAGGAGGGGGATCGTTTGAGTGATGAAGACTTACTCAAGTTCTTGGCTGACATCAAGAAAACCTCCACTCCACAGAGGAGAGTCAAGACAATATCAGGTCATCTCTCATTACATCATAAAACTCAATCTGGGATTTTCTTTGATGTTATTATTTTTGGAAATAGTTCTAAATTATTGGAATTGCACAGAGCAATTTCTTGCACAGAGTTGAGACAATCAATTTCACTCCCATGTCTGTCTTTTAAATACGAAACTGCAGCCTGTTAGCTTTGCTCAGCTTAAAGACTGATGGCTTTAGTAAGTCAAGTGTCAGAATGACATGTTGTGGTTTTAGTGGGAGGTTTTATGGACATTTCTCGGCCGGGTGCAGTAACTAGAGTCTTGTTGTCACCGTCATGTTGCCAGGCAACAAACAGACACTTCAGGAAGTTACTGCACTTGAGTAAGAAATAGTTCAGGACAAAAGTCCCCTGAAAACAACAACACTTTACTTTTGAGATTTATGCAACTTAATCACATGAGATATAACGATTTAATCTGCGCAATTTAAAGGTGCTGGTGGGTGGTTACTGTTCCATTTGTGGACAAGGCCAAGCCAGCTGTTGTCTGTCAAACACATTTGACAGACATTAGGTGGATATTGATCTTCTCAACTCCCTTTGGCAAAAAAAAGCAATTGAGAAGTTCTCATCAAAATGCAAAACTTTTAAAAGAATGTGGTCTGATTTTAATAATATGTCTGTTTCTGTGCTGAGAGAGCCAAGAATTTAAATAGCGCAATGCAATATCATGCAAAGCAGTATATGCAATATATTGTATATGCAGGTCTCTGATTGATAAATTTATATTTATCTTGTGTCCTTCAGGTTCCTTAAAACTGGACATGTCTCCAGTTCATGACACGCCGATAGCATGTTTGTCCACTGAGCTCATCCCTCTGATCCCTGTGGCTGAGAAGAACATCCGACCAATCAAAGAGGTGCTGGAGTTCCCATCTAATGAGGTTTATGTCCCTCACAACATTTACAGGTGGGTTAAGAGGCCTAAAATATATATACAAGTAAATGATCACACACTCCACTTTATCAGTTTGGACGCAGTATTTCTGTTCAAAGTCCCTCAACACACTGAAAGGAAGGAGATAATTTTTCTTCACTGTTCTGATCAACCTGTTGTTTTTATGTCTCTTACACAAAACTTGCACCACAACAGAAAGAATTTGGAAAGCAAGCGATTAATAGCTTGAGGTGTAAACAGGTTTGTTTTCTCTCAAAGACAGTTTAGTTCTCTGAAAGGCCAAAGGCAACAAGAACTGTCATGCTTTACTCATCACTCAAGAGCTTTGCACATTTTCCGAGTAGTGCTTATTTTTAGGCTTTTCCATCCAAGCGTTGTGTGAAATGGCAACAGCCTGTGTAAGCAGAGTTTAAATCAACACTTACATCTAAGGTGGTTTCCTGTGAAACAAAACATTAATAACTTGATCTGTTAACAAGTTGCCTGGAAGTTAATAAAAGACTAACACTCTCTGATAATTTGTTCAGTTGAATGTGTGTTATTTCCCTTTTCCATATAAATAGCTGTTGTATTAAATCCAAAGCTTACAATAAAAAAATGGTTTTCTGCACCCTTCTGTGACATTGCTGTCTCATTACTGTCTCTAAATGACAATGAAGTTGCTTTAAAGTTAAGAAGTTACACTGCCATCTAGTGATGTACCTTGGAGCTGCATTATTTTATACATTAAAGGGTATGTATGTATTAAACAGTGAGTCTCCTCTGCGCTCTCTCTCTTTGTGTCTCTGTAGGAACCTGTTGTTTGTCTACCCTCAGAGGCTAAACTTTGTCAACAGGTTTACATCAGCAAGAAACATCACCGTCAAAATCCAGTTTATGAGCGGAGAGGACGCAGCCTGCTCATTGCCTGTAAGTGCTGCAGTTATTATTCTGTGATCCTACAGCACTATCAAAACTGATCTGAGAAAATTGATCTGAGAAAGGTTTTTGCTTGCTATATTTGTTCTTACTGACCATTAAGAGATCCCCTACCAACAGCAATGAGCATGCAAGCTGGGGGGGACAACAAATTTTGTAACAGCTTCCCTCTTTTTATTTCCCTCGATAGTAGAAGGACAGTAACAAAAAAACATTTAAACGAGCAGTATAGAGGAATCTTTTAATGGCCAGTGTGAAATGTAGGAGAGATTGCAGCAAGAAAAACCTGTTTTAGTGTTTCAAGGCAGACTTGAAAAATTGTGAGCCTGTCCTTTAAGAAGATGTAGGAAAGTGGGTTTGAAAACCGAAAACCTGTTACTGTAAATACAGAGTTGATATTGATGGACAGCAATGTGAACCTCAGTCGACACAGATGTATTATGTAAATTTTGTGCTGTTAAAAAGAGGAAAATCTCAAGTAACTCTGTGTACTTTTTTTGTTTCACCTGTCCTTTCCCAGGTCATTTTTGGGAAATCAAGTGGCCCTGAATTTTTACAGGAGGTCTGCACTCCTATTACTTACCATAACAAGTAGGTAGACAGCATTGAGTGACTTTTTAATGTTTGTTGGCTCATCCCTCTGTCTCCCCTTAACTTTCTTTATCCCACTCACATCGATCCCTCTTTTCTCTCTTCCTCTGTAACTCCCTATTTGCCCTTCTCTCAGGTCCCCAGACTTCTATGAGGAAGTGAAGCTGGCTCTTCCTGCCCGTCTGACAGAGAGACATCACTTGCTGTTCACCTTCTACCACATCAGCTGCCAGCAAAAACAGAACCAGAGTGGCAGCTGTGAGACGCTCATCGGATACTCAGTAAGATTTTGTTTATTACCACACAGCCATATTTCTTAATGTATGGAAACACAGGAAATATGTGTTTGCATGCTAAACTTTGTTATGTAAAGCAATTTTTCATTCATTCATGCAGTTCATTTGAACAGTGTTAAGCAATGTTAAATAAATAAATAAATAAGTTAATTCATGGTCAGTTTCAAGGACAAAGAATTACAGTTAAAATGTTGCTATTTACAATATTTACGTCACAAGAAATGAGAAATGGTTATTGTTATGTTTAACCAGAGATTCAGTTTATTTCTGAAGCTTGGAGTTGAGC
>JAPZDY010000022.1:15735329-15746224 GCA_029783645.1 Ctenochaetus hawaiiensis | reverse complement strand
ATTTGACAGTGCAGAAAGGAAGTAGAAAGGCAGCGAACTCTAGTTTTTGATAAGAAGTGAATGCGCAAGTGTCAAGATGTAAGTTTACTGTTTATCATCCTCCTTTGTTGATTGTAAGAAGCAGCTAATCCGCAAATAAACATTGACGTGGACAGTTTATACGCTCTCCTCATTGAATGAAGCTCCAGCTACACAACAAACAGTTTTATCATTATTACTATTACTATTAGCATTTGTCCTGAGGCACAGCTTGGTTTTGTTTAAACACATGAAATAAAATGTTTTTCTAAACAAACACATGATTGAAAAACATTTAAATCAAATATGATAAATTTAATAAATGTTCATTTTCTTTGTCTAAACTGACTCCACAGAACATTTTGTTGAAAAGTGCACATAAGAAAAAATGAAAGAGCTCACATACTTTTTGTTCACTTTTCTTCCAGTGGCTGCCCATGCTGAATAATGATCGACTGCAGACTGGTCAGTTCTGTCTGCCCATTGCTTTGGAGCGTCTTCCTGCCAACTACTCACTGCACACACCTGAGGTAAACACATACTGATATATAATTCTGCACAGTATCCTTTGAAGGCTGTAGATGTATTTAGGACACAGACATGGAGGAAACACTGTTGTTTTTTCTTTGTCTTTGTTGTGTAGAAACTTCCTGCTCCGATCAAGTGGATGGAGAGTCACAAAGGACTTTTCAACCTCGAGGTCCAGGCTGTGTCGTCTGTACACACACAGGTGAGCATTGGTTGCATGCTCAAACACAACAGCACATTGGCTGTCTTTTTTGCTTCCTTCCTCTTTTTCTCTTTGTCCATCACACACACAAATAGACTCAGCAACGTCAGAGTGCGACACAACAGAACACAACAAGCGTCCACTCTGCAGCACTAACACATTCACCCTGGAGCATTACATGCACCCTGTCTTGTTACATTTTTCTCTCTGTCTCTTCAGTTGTTCCTCTGTCGCTTTTTATCTCTCTGCTTCTCCTGAAAGTACAACACTGCGACAAATCATCCGTCTTCTGTACCAGGACAACCACCTGGAGCGCTTCTTCACCCTCTGCCACGCCCTGGAGGGTGGAGCTACATTCCCGCTGCGGGTGAGAGATGAGAAGATTCCAGAGAACAAGCTGGAGCACGAGCTGAAGCTCAGCATTATCTCCCTGTCCTCCTCAAGTTTAGAGCCTCTGGTCCTCTTCCTCCATCTGGTGCTAGATAAACTCTTCACCCTCATCATGCAGCCCATGGTCATCGCTGGCCAGACTGGTGAGCAGTGACTCAAATAACTAAGTGGGCTACAGAATAGTGACAGCTCATCTGTGCTGGGAAATTTGAATCCATTTTAGGAAGCAAGTTTGTCAGGCATCCCCTTGCACCAACTTCTGTTCTGTGATGATTTGCTGATGTTCTCTTTATTGTGCATGAAATATTTTTAGCCAAACAAGACATTTTAAGATGTCGCCTTGGGCTCTAGAACCTTGTGATTGGTATTTTCTGTTTTGTCATTGACTAAATTTGAAAAATTAGCTGAAAAACTATTTGAAAAACTAATAAACAAATGAATCATTGATGAAAATAATCTTTAGTCGCAGTTGTGGTTGCACAATACCATGGTGCAAATTTGCAGACTGAAAATGTTTTGAGCAAGAAGCTGAAGAACTGCGAGAAGTTGTGGTAGATGCATTTTGTCATACTAACAATACAAAAGTCAAACATGATATAAAGCAGCACTTTGAGAAGCAGAAATTGGTAAATGTTTGGCATTTTTTTCTTGAATTACTTATAGTTATTATATTGTATTAGTAATTTTATTAGCACTAAAACATTTTTAGTAATACTCAGCTTCATGTTATTGTGTATTATATGATATTTTTGATATGTTCTGTCCCATTGCATTTATGATATTATAGCTCGAACTTCACTGTGGCATGTTTATATCTGTGTCCTACAGCCAATCTGGCCCAGATTGCCTTCGAATCTGTAGTGTCCATTGTCAACAGTCTTCATAACAGTCAGGAGCTGAGCAGAGACCAGCAGGGCAGGAACAGCCTTTTGGCAACTTACCTTTACTGGGTGTTTCGTCTGCCTGATCCCCCTCAAGACATACAGAATGCAGGTACTGATATGATGACTAATAAGTATGAATTTGCCTTTTTTCTTTCTGTTTGTCATTTATCCTTAAAATATAGTTGCTGTGATTATTGTAAGAATTAGATTATGCATGTTCATATGTCAATTGACTCAGGCTCGGGGGGTATACCTTCGACAGAGAGCCGCTATAGCACCATGGGTCGAGCCACGGCAGCCACAGTTGGCAATATGCTTCTCCAGTCCAGAGTCCGCAGCAGCAGCAACCCTGACATCCCTGGTCCACACACCTCTGCTGAGGATGCTGAGGTTAAAAACATCCTCGCTGCAAAGGTACAGAGGCAAAATCACTCTGTAAGAACAGTCCTTCCATCACATGAAACTGAATTTATGGATTTTTTCTGTCTCTTTCCTGGTTGAAATTAGTGGAGGCTGCATTTGGAAATTATAAACAAAAATTGTGACTGAATTTTGGGCACAAATTTGTAGGCTCATTGTTGTCGTTTATAAGATAATGTTAGTAATTTTGGATAAATTACAGACTTTGCTTACACTCTGTGTGTGGGCCGCATGAAACACAAACACAAGGATAACATGCGGTTAACTGGTTATACTAGTCCCTTTCTAATTTTAAGAACGGTATAAACTTTGGCTAAATTTGCCTCAATGTTTTGCTCATAGTTTGCATGCATTTCACCAGTACACACACACACACACGTACACACACAAATATTGCAGTATGTAAATTTGCCTGCATTCACACAAAACAGTCATTTGCTATCCATCCCCACAGTACATTAGGTATTGTAATAGGCCACTTGACACCTACTGTAATGAATGCATCCATCACGTTCGATGTGACGGAACCTGTGTTTCTGTCTCCAGGGCCACAACAACCCTGGTAGCCGCATGTCTACGTATGTGGAAGTGGGTAATCACCAGAATCCCACAGGAAACACCAGGCCCTCCAACAGAAAGGTTAAAAAAGTTCTTCCTTTCTTTTACTTTTTCACATCCAACCACCATTTCATGTGGTTTCTAAGACAAAACACCACAGGTACATTTGGAGCACCATGTTTCAGATATTTGCACTTGATGGGTGGTTGATATTGTTGTGGCTTAAGACAGAGGTATATAGCAGCATAATTATTAAAAAAGCTTTCAGCCACCAGTTCCTCCTGGTAACCACAGGGTGGGAGTGTGACACTGAAGACACTGATACTGTGTATGTTTGAGTTTTGGTCAAGGTTTTCTTTCTTGCTCAAAGGTCAGCCAGTATCTAAATTCAAAGTGACTTTTAGTACAAAAATTTTAGCATCTGAGGCTGTTTCTCACTGCAGTTTGTGTGTTTTGTCTCTTGCAGCAGTTTCACGAGGAGCTGGCTCTGCAGATGGTCGTCAGTACTGGAGTCTGCAGAGAGAATGCTTACAAATACGCCTGGTTCTTCTTTGAGCTGCTGGTCAGTGTGCTTTTTTAATTTAAATAGAGAAAGTTCTTTTTGATTGACACTTATTTAAGAGAAAAAGTAAGGTCTGCTGTGAGTGTTTATAATAAATGGTTGAAGATAAACTAATAAGTCAAACCAAACAATGCATGACCTTGTGGCCACACACATTAAGTGATAAATGATGTTTTCAACGTATGCTTTATTAAAGGTCATTTTTAAATCACTATTGTCTGTAATTTATTAGGCTGCCTGGCAATTTATCACTCTTTTGGACATTGGAAGTGTATCATCACTCACAATCACTCTCATCCCTTAAATCCATCTCATTTATGTTTCTTTCTTTAAGAGCTTTGCTACACTATGTTAACTTTAACTAACAGAAGGCATCTTCCGTCATTTAAATGTGAAATAAGGACAGAAGTGATGAAAAATACTAAAGCTGCCCTTTTATTTCCATTTTTTTTCAAATCAGCTTCACACCAATTAAGCTATTTAACAGAATATTGACTTACATGTGTATTAATTACTTTTGCTTATAACTAAAATTTTCCATGCTTCTCCCCTTTTGATTTTATCTAATGATCATTTGGTGTGTGTGTGTGTGTGTGTGTGATTAAACAGGTGAAAAGCATGGCTCAGCATGTGTCTCAACTCGACAAGCAAAACGTCCCTCGAAGAAGCCGCTTCTCCGACCGATTTAAAGATGACATCACCACCATTGTCTCCGTGGTTACAGCTGAGATCGGAACCATCCTTGTCAAACAACATAAAGTAAGGAATATAATGATGATGGTGGTGATGTTGATTACAATACATTTTGCTCATCGGTATCTCAGACCATTGTAATATATATTCCTGTCCAAAACACCTCACTGCACCTGTGTGCCTTCTGTTCTCCTGGGTTGGGTCACTGTCCTCCAAACAACAGGGAGCTGGAGGAGCTAATTATATTTGCCTCTGCGGTATCAAAAGCTTAGCTTTCGTTACCGGATGCTGGGCAAGATCCACTCAGTGCAGATTACTGATTTGCTCTTTGTTGATTGTTGTTGTTTTAGGAGGCAGAGCAAGCAGAGAAAGTCAACATCAGCCTGGCCTTCTTCCTTTACGACCTGCTGTCCCTTATGGACCGAGGATTTGTCTTTTTGCTGGTGAAAAACTACTGCAACCAGGTGAAGTAGCACTGATAACATGTTAACACCATTCAACATGTTGCTTTAAATTACATAAATTATGTGAGTTTCTATATGTTTCGGGTGCCATTTTCTAATAAGAAAGAAGAGGCATTCATTAGTGTTAATTTTCCACTGTGAAAGACTTAAAGAGATCTGTGGCCAGAAATGAGATCTGTGTCCTTTTAAACAGAGTTTGCCATGTTTTGCTGCCATTATTCTACAGTAGCCCTCAAGGGACAAACCAGACGGTGGCTCTTGATAAAGCCTTTTGCATTTTTGCATTCTTGGCAGCCGCTATTGGGTTGAGGAGGGGTTTTTTTTTGTTTGGTTGCATTGTGCAACCACACCGCTAGATGCCACTAAATCCAGAGAGGACACACTTCTCCTCCTGAAACTGTTTCCAAAATGTTTCATTTACCTTTTGTTTGTTTTCTGCTCTATTTCACTCTTAGATGTCAGCTAAAAGTGTGTCAATGCCAACACTGATCAGCATGCGTCTCGAGTTCCTGCGAATCCTGTGCAGTCATGAGCATTACCTCAACCTGAGCCTCTTCTTCAGCAACCCTGCGTCCGCTCCTGCCTCACCGTGTCCATCTATCTCCTCACAGGTCTGCCCACTTGTCAGTGTAAATGTGCACTTATGTGTATTTGTAACCACTGCCAATCATGTATATCATTGCCAGTCTGGGGAGTTTAGGGAGCCATTAAATTGAGTAGATGAGATTAGGTAGGATTCATTTTAGAATGAGCTGTTAAAAAAGTACTTTGCATAAAATCCTGCTGTTATTCTGTTTCTGCCTCTCTCATTGTGTCTGTCACATTTCATTTTCTTGTTCAGAGTTCTGGCTCGTGTAGCTTCCAGGAGCAGCAGAGGATTCTGGGGTTGTTTGAGCTTTCTCAGGAATTCAAGCAGCAACACTACCTCACCGGTCTGTTGCTGACAGAGCTTAGTGCCGCCCTGGACATGGAGTCAGAGGGGTATGGATACATCAACACCTTTAAGTTATTTCTAAGATATCAACCTCCTTATGACTTCATAGTTACAAAGCTGTAATAAATGTAAAGTTCTATCTGCTTTCTTTTAAGTTTTCCTACATAATTAGCAAACATATATGAATTACATAAATGAATCACAAACGAGTCACAAACTGAAGAAAAATCAAAGAGAAATTGTTTGACAGGACACATTTTAAAACCACCGATAAATGCCAGAGAATATGTATTACTTCTGTAAATAATTGAGTCCTATATTATTGTAATTAGTGGATCTAATGACAGGTTCAAAAATGTGAATGTGTGTTGACAGGGGGAAGGTCCAGAGAAAGGCCATCAATGCCATCTGCAGCCTGTTGTGTTCCCATGATCTCGACCATCGCTGTGTTAAACTCGAGGTCAGAGCCAAGGTGGCTGCCCTCTACCTCTCTCTGGTGGGGATCATCATCGACTCCACCAACTATCTGGACTTCACTGGTATATATATACACTCAAACACACAAGATCACTGAGACATTAATTACATAGATGCTTATTAAGTCACACACACATTTAAAGTCTTCATGGAGCCATGAGGTTCATGTCATCTTGGCATTTTATGCAGAGACACGTACAATTCTCACAGACCAGTGCAGCACAATTTTTTTCTCTTAAAGGGCCAAAACTGAAACCTTATTGAACTTAATCTGCAGTTTTAGTGACTTAAGAGGGACAGGAAGAAATATACCCACCTTTAACAGGTGATGTCAACGTGCTGCCTCTAAGAGACGCCTATTGGATTTACACTAGAAACACAGTAGAAGTGGGTTTTTTTTGCCTAACTTAAAACTCGTGTTTTTCATATCAGTTCATCATGTTATCTGAGTGTATGTTGATCGAAGTTCTATATTTAGCTGTTGTATAGGAATCTAGCATGTGTAAAGGAATGTTTTAACTCCGATAAAGAATCATAAATTTTGCACAGTAAAGTCCATGATTTAATCCTGTGCACCTGGTTTGTCTCTTTTTCAGTTTAACATGTTTGACTCCTGTTTGTCTCTGTAGTTTCTGACACACGGGGTGGCAAAAACAAGACAGGCGGACCTGAGGATGACCTTGAAAACGTCCCACCCATCAATCAGTCTGTTGCCATGGCAATTGCCGGGAATCCCTTCAACACGCTGGGACGTAATGTTCTCGTTTCCATGGCATCCATGGTAAAATTCAACAATTTCCCTAATGTTAAAATGAATATGATTAAAGCATGCTTTTCTTTCTTTCTGAAAGTTCAAAAGTGCATGTGTGTGTGTTTTGTGAGTGTTGCTGTGAGTATTCTACCTCCTAGCAGGTGAGCTGGGCTGAGGTAGATTGATTAGCTGTCGGAGCCACACACACACTTCATCCATCCTTAAAAATCACACACATACGAGCACACACAAACACATATACACAGGTCTGCGGGAGATGGTTTATGGGCAGGCATTGCCATCATAAGTGAACAGGGCCGTCCTCCCTGACAAACACATCCATTAAGTGTAGCTACAGCAACAACACAGGCACTAAAACTGAACGCTGCCATTCTCTTCCTCTTTCTCTGCTCCTTTCCAAGACATGAATCAGTTTCTTGTCTGTTTTAACATGAAATACAGTTGTGCAAAAACTGGTTTTCACAAAACTGAGCTGCTGGCCTGGTTTCCATCACAAATCCAAACATAGCTGCCAGAGTGCCTGTTGCTCATTTTAGGCAGCTCTCCTTCAAACATGAAGCATATTCTTAAATACGCAAGTGAAGTTTTTGACTAAATGCAACAAATATTTGACGCTGGTTCTGGTCAGCATCAGTCAGTCAGTCAGTCAGTCCTGCTGTGAAGCAGACCTGGAAACCAGGTTTTAGGTGGGACACCTAGAGCACTAGGAGGTTAATGGCTACATTTATCAAAGCTGCCACACAGTGAAGCAGCAGTAGCCCTCTACAGTAGTGATTCATCATTACACCAATGACGGTAAATGAATCTGCAGTAGATTCAATGCCTATTAAGACGGAGAAGAGAACCATACTTCATTAAAGCCAGTGTGGAAAGAAGTGGGCAGCCATGTTCGTTGTTTAGAGAAGCTTGTGAATGATATATACTGTTAGTTTGTTAGATACACTTTTTATAGGGTAGCTCACTGGTACGAGCACGAGACTGCCTCTGACTGTTATGGATGTGTTTCTTAATGAGGTTTAGCATTAAAAAAGATTTATTGTCCTGTAAAGCAGTTTGCTTCAAAGCGTCCCCTGACTATCTGTTATTCTTGTTTATATATGTAGAATATGCTGTTCATTTAATAACATTAAAGGACATCTACATAGGAAACATTTTTTACCACTTACTTTGAAATCTGCATTCATTTGATTCATTTTCTGGTAATTAATTTATTGGTTAAAGTACACATACAGCAGATGCATATATGCATGTTTGATTCGTGTGTATGTTTCTGAGTGCAGGTGTTTTTTCTCTTCAGTAATTGCCATTTTTTACTGTATCATACTAAATATACAACACGTCTCTCCCTTCATCTCTTCCCAGCAAGGTAAATCTGTAGCCACACTGGCAGCAGACACCAGTCGCCACCTGTTGGTGTGCTTCCTGTGGGTGATGAAGAATGCTGACAGGAGTTTGATTCAGCGTTGGACTGTAGATATGCCTCCCTCACAGCTCAACAAGCTACTGGAGCTCCTCACTATCTGTGTGTCTTGCTTCGAGTACAGGGTCAGTTTGCTCATGTGTTGACCCATGCATCAGTGCAGTTGAGGCAGCACTTCATGTTTTTTTTCATTTTATGTTTACACAAATACAGATGGAAACATCAGTGATGGCTGTGTGTCAGTATATAAACAACTTCATGTGTGTTTGTAAGACATCTTAATCACAAAATATTAAAACGGTATGCACTTTGCATTTATACCTGTTGAATATGCTTGTATGTGTGGTTGTAGGGTAAGCAGAGCACTGACAAAGTGAGCACACAGGCCTTGCAGAAATCTCATCAGGCCAAGCTGCAGCTGGAAGAAGCTCTGCTGAGAGGAATGGGAGCCCGCGGGGAAATGATGAAACGCGTTGGAGGTACTGTTTCTCTCCTTGCACTTTAAGCAATACCTCTTGGAATTGCTTGTCTGTCAAATTTAGATCTGCATTTTCTGCAATATTTTAAAGTTTTGCAACTACCTCCAAAACTAGTGAACACACAGATTTCCAAAATGTTATCAGTATTTTATAAATGTGCGGTCAGCAAGTCACTGCAAGAACCAATTTCAGGTTACACAGTCTATTTCAGACACTCTCAGCCTTCCTCTGGTTGACAGGAATTATGTACAACCTGCTCTGTGTTAAACTGCATTTGAAATATAGATATACTCTGCTTTGGATGGACACTGAGTTAAATTTGATTATTATAAAAAAAAAATTACTCCAATTGTTACATTTTTAACACTTTACATTTATTGTCGAATTTGCTTCTGCACTTCAGTAAATCTTTAAGGCTACATTTAAAATTATGATTTCAGTTATGTGCATGATCTGAACTCATGTAGATGTGCATAATAGTTTCTCTTTAGCTGTTTTCTCCTTTTGAATCCCTTACAGGAATGGATAGGACCATGGGTCAGAGAGAGAACCTGCGATGGAGGAAAGACCTCACACAGTGGAGACAGACCAACGACAGACAGGATAAGTAAGTAACAACTTTCATGTCTGTCTGGCTCTACCACTGTCTGTTCATCCATCTCCCCCCTCTTCCTCAGTTTGATCCTTTCCTCTCTAAATAATTTACTCTCACCACCTTCCCTTAGGACTAAAGCAGAATTGGACCAGGAGGCTCTGATCAGTGGGAACTTAGCCACAGAGTGTAACCTTATAGTGCTGGACCTGCTGGAAACCATCATACAGGTACAGGTCATGCAACTTCTTTCTCACTGTTTTTTAAAACCATGAACATGTTAACAAACATAATTAAGTACTTTTTTAAAGGTTTGCAAGGTTTTACCTAATATAATGCAGTGGCAGATGGATCCTATGGTCAACAGGAGACTTTCTTTCCTGGAGAAGCCCTAATAAAACATCTGTTAATTTGTATGCATAACTAAAATACCAAAAGAGTTCCTGATTAGGTTTCAAATAAACCCTGATCAGATTTTTTGAGGATGACTTGAAAGCACTAAACCTGTTCAAACCGGAGCAATGCCAGTGCAAGTGTGTTTTCACCATGAAATAGAGTAAAAAAACTGTTTAAATGCTGAGAGTGAGCTCAAAGATGATTTAACGTGCCATCCATACGTGACAAATTTCAGTCTTAGCTTGAAATGTATCTGTGTAGACTGCACATTAGACCATCTCCCTGTTGTAAAGTTCCCTTGTCACTGGTAAAAACATTTTCCTCATTCAAGTGGCTTTCTAGCTTATTCTGAAGAATCATCATTTGTTTCATGTGAATTTTTATTTTTTCTATCTGTCTTGTGTCCAGGCAGTGCCATTGGCGGATTGCAAGGACAGTGTGGTTGGCGGGGTGCTGAAGGTGTTACTCCACTCTCTCACCTGCAACCAGAGTACCACTTTCCTCTCTCACACCTTCAGCACACTCAGGTCGCTTGTCGTCAAGGTATATTCATTATTGTGTGTGTGTATGTGTGTGTGTTTTGTTTCACTTTGTGAAAATTTAGGAGGAGATGCGTGGGTGGGTGTGTGTACACAAACACTATCTGTGTCTAAATTAAATGTTCTTATTTGCTTGTGGGGGGTGGCAAACTGCTGATGCCAGCCTGAATTATCTGTGTGTATATGCGTGTTTGTGTGTGTTTGTGTGTGTGCTCTGCTTGTCTCTGGTTTCATTTGTCTGTGTGTGTGTGTGTGTGTGTGTTTGTGTGCAGTTTGGGGACCTGCTGTTTGAGGAGGAGGCGGAGCAGTGTGCAGACCTGTGCCAGAAGGTGCTTCAGTACTGCAGCAGCCCTGTTGATGAGAACAGGAGCCAGGCCTGTGCCACCCTCTACCTCATCATGAGATACAGCTACAGCAACGCCAGTGTAAGCACACACACAAAGATGATCCAGTGGGTTATAAAGATGCACACACAAACACACACACACACACACACACACACACACACACACACACACAGAAGCACCCACACAAAGCAGATGTCAGATATGTGTTACCTTCCTGTCA
>JAPZDY010000022.1:15720070-15735229 GCA_029783645.1 Ctenochaetus hawaiiensis | reverse complement strand
TGTGTGTGTGTGTGTGCGCGTGCGCATGTGTGTTTTAGCACATATGTATGAATGTGTAGGTACATTTCTCTCAAGGGCAGGAAGAGGGTGAGAACGCCAAAAGGGGTGGAAATGATGAAGACAGAAGAGTATTTTTGCCAGTGAAACAGTGATGAAGGGAAATAAAAGACTGAACAGAGACAGATCGGAAGGAAGGGAGGTTTAGGATAAAGTGTCTTCTTTCATTTTCTTTGCTAGTTCGATAACTGCTGTTGCAGTCGATATTTCCTGTGTTTACAGTCGGCACACTTTAATGAAAGTCAGACACCAGCCTGTGGAGCACACTCTCACTCACACACACACACACACACACACACAGAGTATCTTCTGTTTAAAAGAATATTTTTCATCTGTGTGTCCCAGCGCGTGTTTGTTTATATGGTGTATACAGAGGGAGCTGTGATCTGAATTTAGCGTAGCAGCCATGTGAGTCATTCATACAGAACTTAGACTGTACCTCTTCCTTTTGTTTATGTTTTCATCCCTTCATCCTCCCTCGTCTAGCTTTCCTGCTGTCACACATGCTTTTTTCCTTCTTTCCATCATTTACTTCAGTTTTAGATTGCTGTAATAAAAAGAGAAAATAACAGGCTTTATTTCCAGAAATGGAACAAATCACTAAAAAAGCAGATACCTGTGGTTGAAACTTGTCCGGTTATGGAAAGGTTGGACAGAAAGCTGGAAGAAAGGGGGCACATGAGAGAGAAAAGGAGAGAGAAAGACAAAGAGGGTTATGTGTTGACTTAAGCTATCATTTAGGCTACTTTTGAGAGCACACACACACATGCACACACTGAGTTAGAGGGCAGTGATGGGTGGTTAGGCTCTGGCTCCATGCTCAGTTGAACAGAATGGGGCCGTAGAGATGATCCATGGGTGATTATGTCTCTGCTAATGGGAGATCATTTCCCGCTTAGCTGGTCATGCTGGAGATAGATGGGACTTCACACATACACGAGCACACTCTCCCTTGCACATATCCACAGCCCTCGCTGCAGAGACGGAGGGGTGTTTGTCATGCCTGTTATTTTGGACAGGTCATGTGAAGGATGGGGAGACGAGGAAAGGGAGGAGACACAGCATAAAGGCTGTGGAAGGAAACAAAACAAAAACAACTTAGCAGTATTGATATTGCTTATTGTCCTTTTTTACAATTGTCATAATAATGAAAAAATATGTTGTAGCTCTCTGATTCTTTTTGCTGTCAAATATCAGTAATAAGCACGGCATAACATGGCACAAGTAGTGTTTTCAAAGACACTGTGTTGACTGACTTTAAAAACATTTGGGAATTTGGGATACACTTTCACTGCACGTTAGAAGAAACACTTAACAAATACTGCACACAAAAAAGTACAATGTGCAGGCTTGTATAATTTAGAGTTGTTCTGTGGCAGCCTGTGATACTGCCTGCAGTGCTGGATCGGGTAACAGTAAGTACATGAGTCTATGCACCAATCTGATACCATATCTCATAATTAATTTATTAGAAACAGGACCCTGCTACTTAAAACTAAACAGATTTTTTAAACTGCACAAGTACTCAATATCTATAAATGGTAAGTGACTGGTCTAACCTCAAACACATCCATAACATAACATCTGTACAAGGTTTGTAATAAACAGCTGTTGGAATATAATAACAGTAATGTTTTTATTTTAAAATGCACTGACCTTAGGCTGCTACTTGGTCCACATAGTTTATAGAACATTTTAGTTTTAGTTTTAATTTCTATTTTTAGCACTTCATTCAGATTTTTTATTGTTTTTAAAAGAGTCTTGAAGGTCACTTAAAGAATTGGTTAAATTACCAGCGAGAAGTCAAAATTCTCATTTCAGTGAATGAAATATAATTTTTTCCATAAGTAAAATAACAAAAACCAAAAATTTCTATCCATTAAATAGTAAATTAAATGATATGTAGTGCAATTTTAATAATAACATTATACCTTAGAACTAAGAAACAACTAAGCAATCTAGAGAACAAATGCTGTCAAATAGTGCAATTAAAATTATTATAGGTCTTGAAAAATACATTTGTCTGTCATATGTTAGTGTGCTCTGTCTAGTCATTCATTTTTTTATATTTTTAGCTTGCTGGGAAGGGAATAAAAGGAAAAAAGTATTAATTTTCAAGTCTGTGAAAGTCTATGCTAGACTGCAGTTTCATATCAGAAATCTGGCCTTTGTCTTACTACACGATAAACATTGCAAAGTGTTAAACACCATTATTCACTGCGGTCTCTTCTGTCTTTGTTAGAACTTCTCAAGAGTGAAGATGCAGGTCACCATGTCTCTGGCCTCGCTCGTGGGCAAGTCATCAGACTTTCAGGAGGAATACTTAAGACGCTCACTCCGCACAATCCTGGCCTACGCAGAGGAGGACACTGAAATGCAGAACACTCAGCTGCCCTCACAGGTAAAAACCAGTGCACACAATCACACACACACACACAAAAGAAAAAAAGACTACTACATTACCTTGCTGAAAGTGATTATATTGCACTCATACTTGCCTCTTGTGTCTATATTTTCAGGTGGATGAGCTTCTAAGAAACCTTAACAGTATTCTGTCAGACACGGTGAAGATGAGGGAGTTCCAGGAAGATCCTGAGATGCTCATGGACCTCATGTACAGGTGAGAAACACAAAGCATCATCCATACAAAGGCTGTCTCCCCGTCTGCCTGTCTTTCTCTCTGTCTTCAATTTCTGTCTTTTAATATCTTACTCTCTTCTCTTTCTCGCTCATCACCCTGTGGCTTCTCTGTGTGTTTCACTGCTGTTTCCTATTTCTTTGTGGTCTGGGCTGTTTTGCCTCTATTTGGTGCCCTCACTATGGTAACCATGTGGTAGCAGTTTAGCCTTCTGATCTGGCTTTGTGTTTATGCAAATGCAAACAGTGTGTGTGTGTGTGTATGAGTGTGTGTGAGAACACTAAGAGGGAAACACTGAGACAAAGAAAGCATACATGTGCCGTATGTTGATTTAGGCGCTTTTACTCAACACGCTCTAATGTCACCGACATGTGTGTCATTTATCATGCAACTTTCTGTTTGGGTTTGCGTCCCAGTCACCTTGTGAGTGTTTTGCAGCTGCACAGAATGACCCATTAGCTTAACACACTTACCCAGACTCACCCCACCTACAAGCTCCCAAACACGCAGGTCATTGATGCACAAGACATTTGGTCACCAGATGCTTGAATAGGTAAGTATAGTAAAGTGACTCACCTGCTTTATAAACAAATTCATTCAGAGTGTTTTAAATTTATCTCAGTGTTGTTAGGCAAATGATTATTCAGGCATTCCAGGAACAAGGAAAACTTTTTCCATAATTTTTTTGCTCAATAAGAACACTAGTTGACCCTAATGCTTGCTTTGCTGCTCATACACGGTTTCTGTTTTTTAATATTCACTCTCTATATGTGTTGCATGCAATGGAGCACAATGGAGTACTAAAAAAAGCATAAAACTCAGCTTGTAACATTTTAACAGTTGTAAAAGATATCAAAAAGCCGAATAGTTCAAAGTCCTCTGATAAATATAAATGTAGTCATCATGGCAGCTGTTCTTGCTTTAGCAATTTTGTTCATACTGTTTTGGAAAACTTAAATACCAGTATTTGCAATCTTTTTTTTTGGTAGTCTGAGAATTTTCTAGTTTTCTTCTGCATGCTATACATCGTTTTTAACTTTCTTGAAAAAATGCATTAATCTCATGAGACTTTTACCTAATTAAATAAGTGGGAAATAAAGGGGAAAAAAACTAACACCCTCCTTCTCCCCTCCTCAGGATAGCAAAGGGCTACCAGACGTCTCCTGACCTCCGTCTGACCTGGCTGCAGAACATGGCGGAGAAACACAACAACAGGAAGTGTTACACTGAATCGGCCATGTGTCTGGTCCACGCTGCAGCCCTGGTGGCCGAGTACCTCAGCATGCTGGAGGATCACAAGTACCTGCCTGTTGGCAGCGTCACTTTCCAGGTAGAGAGCACAAATACAGATGTACTTTCCAAATTAGCAAGGAGCTAATAGCAAACATATGCTCAGACTGAAAAAAAGGGAAACAATCACAGCCACGCAAAATAAGCATTCATCATTTGTTTGTCGTGACTTTTGGTTGTTTTGTGGAACATAGGCAAACCCTCCCCAGCACAACACACCACATCACACATCTCCCCACAGAGTATTTCCAAATTTGGCTGTGTGTGTCCAGAGGGGGGAGCTGTACACTCAAAACGTCAACATAAAAATATGGTCCCTTGTTAGCACTGCTTAACACAGCGCCTTTGAAGTTTGAAGGGGAGAAAAGGAAAATGTGCTCCTGTGGGAACATGTGAACTGACAGTTTCCCTGAACTGAAAACAAACAGTTATAACAGTCACTATGAAGACGCTGTTATTGATGAGCTGTTACACACACGCAGGACCTCTGTGGCGCCTTGGTACAGGACACTCTAACCTGCAGCAGTCAGCAGGTCATTGATTGAATGCTCATCAAATTAGTTTCATTTCCGACTGTAGGACGTCCCCTTTTAAAGGCAGCCATGTGATTGATTATTTGATTAAGAGGGCTAATTGATTGATTAGCTGACTGATTTTCTCCTCAGAACATCTCCCCCAATGTGCTGGAGGAGTCAGCGGTGTCGGATGACATCCTGTCCCCAGATGAGGACGGGGTGTGTTCAGGACGCTACTTCACTGAGAGTGGCCTGGTGGGACTGCTGGAGCAGGCTGCAGAGCTCTTCAGCAATGTGAGACAACCGAGCTAGATTGATGTTTCTGATATTTGTGTTAAGAGTTCACATAGAAATCTGTAGTTGTGTCCAAATACTGATCTTATCAAATTTGAACAATGTAGTGATCACATTGGAAAAGTGGAAAAATAAGTATACTCAAAGTGAGTATCCTTACTGTGTAATTACTGTGAAATTGCATTAAATTCATATCTTTTCTACAAATAAGCAATATGCTGTGAAGAATGGCGAATAATATAGTATTAAAACAAGTTTGTCTGATACATTTTATTTTTATAACAATTTATCTATAAATCATCTCGTAGACATCAACTTAAGTCATACTTATCTGGATGATTAACATAATTATTGCTAAGTCGTTGTTCCTGTGCTTTTCGTTTACTGCTGACTTATAGTAGGTTTAAATGCAGGGTTACACTAAGTAGGGTTACAGTAAGTAGGGTTATGGTAAGTTCTATGGGATCAGGGCACAGCAGATGTTTGCACTGAGTTGTAAATGGTGGACATTACGGCTGTCATGCCACAGAACATTTGGTTTTATACGAGTGTTAAATGCAGATATTCCCTCTTTACATACTGTATGTGGTCATGCTAACCAGCATAGATGGCTGTCTCATCAGGGTGGTCTGTACGAGGCAGTGAATGAGGTCTACAAGATCATCATACCAATCCTAGAAGCTCACAGAGATTTCAGAAAACTGGCATCCACTCATGACAAACTACAGAGAGCCTTTGATAACATCATTCAGAAGGTAATAACACTGATACTGTGGTGGTTGGCTTATTTAATTAAGATTAAAGTAGAAATAAGAGAGGCAGAGAGACATTGTAGTGGATAAAGTAGCTCTTTTGCAGAATAGAAAAGCTAAATTTCCTCATTCAGTATTTCTCAAGCCCATAAAACCTGTTCCCATTAAATGACTTTGCATAAGATCCTTGCAAAAGACAATAGACATTATTGTTACACTCAACAATAAGAGAATTGTTTTTTTTTAATGGTTTGCGGGCATATCCATTTTTGAGCTCTTCAAAGTGCTCTTCACAATAAAAACCACATAAAAGAATAAGACTAAGATAATAAGAAAGAATATGTTTCTGATGTCATACTGATTAAAGACATTAAAATCATGTTGTTTCTCTTAAGGGACACAAGAGGATGTTTGGAACCTATTTCCGGGTGGGTTTTTATGGGGCAAAGTTTGGTGACCTGGACGAACGGGAATTCATTTACAAGGAACCGGGGATCACACATCTGCCTGAGATATCACACAGACTGGAGGTACGAGAGTGAGGAGAGTGTATGCGTGTGCACTAATATGCATGTTATGAATTAATGTGAAATTGAGGTGAGGTAAAAGGGGAAGATGGTGCTTGGCTGGACTCGTTGAATCTGATAATGACTGAGGGACTTTGATTGAGCAGAATGACTGAGGGCAAGACTCACAATCATCCATCTGCTGAGCTTTTAGCTTGGAAACCTTAGAATTCATTTACATGCTTAAAAGGAGAAATAATGTCATGATGAACAACACAATGTTAACCTCACTCTCGATTCAAAGAAGTCATTGAATCTGCCGGGAAATGAAATTCAAATTATTCCTTGCCTTCAAGGGTTCTTTTAACATTTTGTTCTCATGTCAATAGATTTGAATGGCAGTGAAATCTGTATTATATTTGCATAAAAATCTCAATGGACTATGCTATGGCAAACCTGAATACTGACTTCACCGCCCCCACCCCCCCTTGCAGAACTTTTACAGTCAGTGTTTTGGAGATGACACATTGGTGATGATCAAGGACTCAACACCAGTGAACAGAAATCAACTAAACCCCAACAAGGTAGGTTTAATGTACAGTCACATCGTTAAATGTTGCCACATTTCTGTGCTATAATTTAAAAATATTAATAAACCCTGGTGGTTGTATTTAATATTTGCATTGTCATATACTAATGGTAATGCATATATACTAAGTGCATTTCCAATGTGTCTGCTATGTTGCATGTACTGAAATACTGTCCATCAGTAAACTCCACCACTCCTCTGCAGGCTTATATTCAGATCACCTATGTGGAGCCCTTCTTTGATGACTATGAGATGAAAGACCGGATGACAAACTTTGAGAAAAACTTCAACCTGCGGCGCTTCATGTACACCACACCCTTCACCAAGAGTGGAAAACCACGGGGTGAACTCAACGAGCAGTACAAGAGGAAGACCATCCTCACCACCATGCATGCCTTCCCCTACGTCAAGACTCGCTTAAATGTCATCCAGAAAGAAGAGGTAAGTGCCAAATTCATGATGCAGATTTTAGATTTTAAGACCATATTGTTTGCTTGATAATTGTACGAATAAATTTGTAAAATATTACCAATCTCATTTGTTCCAGTTCGACCTGACTCCTATCGAGGTTGCAATAGAGGACATGCAGAAGAAGACTAGAGAGCTCGCTGTTGCCACACATAGAGAACAGCCTGATGCTAAGATGTTACAGATGCTGCTACAAGGCTCTGTGGGAGCCACCGTTAACCAGGTACGAGCTCTGCAGGTTTTATGTGAATGATGGCACTGCTTCTGTTATTGCTAAATGATCGCTTACTTCCTGTTGAACCAAATGATGGCTATTCTTCCAACATAATTTCTCTTTGTGTCATACATAGCCCTTTTGTCCCGCTGAGTGTGCCCTCTTAATGTGCAGGGGAAAATAAACCTGAATAATTTACTTCTATTTATCTTATCACATTTACAGTTTCCATTGTAGTCACGGAGTGCAGGTGGGAGACATGACAGTGATCACACATCAAAGCTTTCACCCCATCCATAACCCTAATCCTTCCTTTGCTTTTCCCCTGATTTAGTTAAAACGTCAATTCATGGCCCCTCTTCCTTTCATGTCTCTGCTGCAGCGCGTACTGAACCGGAGGTCTCTTTGATCTGATAGCTTCCAGGTCCTGCCAACATGGTGAATGTTGGAGTAATGATGGAGCTAGCTACAGCGTCTCTGCTCCCTACCCCCTCTGCTTTATCTTCCAGCGTCTAATCTGACAGGTCCCTTGCTCTGACCTGATGGTTGTATACATAACGCTAATGCTCAGCAGCTCCGTAAACATATAACTCTTGACTGTAATCAGCACAGGAGGCTGGATTTCTGTGTGTGGGTCCACAGCTCAGACCAAGAGCTGAGGCCCAATGCGTTTACGATGCTAATCAGAGCTGTTTAACTGTGCCTGTCGTGATGCAGGCGCTCTGCGAGCGTGCTGTGGTTTTATGATGAATATAAGTTAGGATAACAAGATCTCATACTGGGCAAATGGGAGCCAAATGGTGGTGTGTGCGGGGTTAGCGGTGACATTAGCCATGCACAAGGCTAATCACGGCTCTTTCTCTGATCTGATATCTTCCTTATGTTCAAGTTCCGCATCTTGCCCAATAGCTGAATTAGGCGCTCTGTTAGGAAGTTATTTTCCCCCGTCTGAATGAGGGGCATTCTCATCCCGCCTTTGTTCATCCACTCTCAAACGCTTCCTCTCTTGCCTCCTGACTTTCCTTCCTCTGCTCTTTTTTTTGCTTTCTCTTTCTTTGTCTCTAACTCTGTCTCTTTGTTTTTGTCCTTCTCCTCCTCTCTCCACTCCCCCTCCATTGTAGGGCCCGTTGGAGGTGGCGCAGGTCTTCCTGAATGAGATCCCAGCGGACCCGAAACTCTTCCGTCACCACAATAAACTGCGCCTGTGTTTCAAAGAGTTTATAATGAGGTAAGATGCGATCAAAGAAACACCACCTAGTGACTACACACACTGCACCAAAGTCATGCAAAAATGAGGAATAACACAACAAAAATCCAGGAAAAACAAGAACTTTCATGGTGAGTGATAAACCTAAAGTAGTTCACCAACTATTTTACCTGAATTTGCATTTCTGCTTCTTTTTAATGTTCCCAATGGCTTGCCCTGGCTCAGTAGGTGGAAGTATAAAACAATACTTCAAAGAGATTATTAAGTAGGAAATTCTGTATCTTTGTGCAACTTGACTAAGAAGGAGTGAAAGTCTTCTCCAGGATGCTCTGTGTATACACCATACTGGTGTCAGTGGAGGAAGATTAAAGAGCACCACAGACGACTTTCCCTGATGGAGACTGAGATCCTGCTGTTTAAACAGAGTATCAGTCAAACTGCAGATATGGAAGTGATAATCTCCTCTAAATTGCATACCAGATGATAGTTAAAAAAAACCAAGCAGGTGTTGGAACTGGGAATATTTTTCATATTACATCCGACTGTGGAAGATATATCATCATAATATCACAAAATACTTTTTCTTTTGGAACTCAAAAAAATGTTTATTGCTCCAAAGACTTACATTACATTTTTCAATATACAGAGGGGAGTGAGAATTTGCTGATTTGGTGCAGGAGACGTGTGTCATTTACGCAGGCATGTGTGTGTGTGTGTGCTCTCATCTTGAGGTCGTGTGCCGTTTGCCTCTGAAAGGTGGTTTTCATTTTCTAACCCTCATGTCACATCCAAGCTGCCATGATTGCTACAAGCAGGTTGGCAAATATTTACTGTAATTTCAGAAAGGTTTGTTTTCTATCCTAAATCCAGACAAGCTGGCACTGAACCTTTTGTATGCCAATCTTCTTGACAGTGATGTTCTAAAAAAAAAAAAATCCACTCGAGAAAACACTGCTTTCTAAGTGGGCCAGCTTTTCCCCCCACTCAATGAAATCTCTCCACATGCAGTATGTCTCCCTCAGACATGAAGCCTCACACCCAAACATGTCATCTGCTCTGCAATGCAATGCTGCAAATTACTGCTTTCTAACTGCTCACTCATTGCTGTGAACAGATGCATAGTAATATTCTGTGATTTGGCTGCATCAACAACATCACAACAGCAAAATATCTTTCATTTTATATGTATACATGTATCTGTAAACCACTTCCAGACAGAATCAGAATTTAATAACTTGTTTTGCTGACATTTAATCGTGATAAGCATGAAATCATTTATTGAGACAACAGATTTTTTTAATTTAAATCAAATGATGATATCACTTGATACTTTCATACCATTCCACCAAAAATGGATCCATGATAGGAGTTACTATGTGATTTCCCACCCTACATTGTAAAGATGTCAAGGTGAAAATGCTCTTCTCGAAAGCTAATGCCATGTAATATCACTAGTCTACTGTTGGAGTTTCTAAAACATGTTGTCTTACAGCTTGAACAAAGGAACGTTTGGAAGGGTAATCTGCTTGACTGACAGGTTGCTGCTGTCTAATCTAACCTCCTCTCTGCTGAGATTTGGATTATCTATCTTCAGTAGATGACAAAGATGGATATTTTAAAATGATGTTACCTAATTATTGCAAATGCTCATTCACTGAAAAAAAAATTGAAACCAAGCAGCCACTTAGAGATCTGCATATCAGTTGAGGTGTTCATGGCTTGAGTTTTTTGAACTGTCCTAAATGCTCTTTGCACTGAGTATTTTTTGTATACTGTTACACAACAATGCAGTCACGGTCATTACATGCCAAGAGATAAACTCAGACATGTGGTAGCAATAACCCCAGTCTCTCTGATTTCCTGCAGACTGCTCTGTATGTTCGCCATTATATATGTCATGATAAAGGACTGCGGCGAGACCCCATACCTGCTCTGCCCTTTGTTCAGCTCAGATATTGAGCTGCTCTTTTTATTTTCTGTGCACTATTCTTTTTATTTGTTAGTCATTTTTGATTTGGACCTTTACCGTTGCTGTTCCCTTTAACTGTGTTTTGAAACAGCCTCTTAACTTTGTTTTGAAACAGCCACAGTTTAGTCCACATTCTTTAGCTGAGGTACTTAAAAAGATGTAATAGGAATACGAGAGTTCAAGTACATTGTTAACTGACTTAGACCTCTTGCAAGCAAAATAGTTTAATTATATCAAGTAGTTACAGGCTGTTGTTAGCCTGAAACAGTGCAGTGCATTTCTGAAGACTGGAGAGTAGAGAGGGAATTACTGCAAGACTGGTTTACACAGACTCACTGTTGATGTTTTTTCTTTAGTTTACGATTACTGCATCAAAAAGGTCAAGGAGTGCTTTCAACTTTTTGTTTTCATCTGATGCAATATCATTTTAGAAAAACATAAAACTGATTCCAACATGCTGCTCTTCTCTCTGTCTCGTAGGTGTGGTGAGGCTGTTGAAAAGAATAAGCACCTGATCACGTCGGACCAGAAAGAGTACCAGCAGGAGCTGAAGAAGAACTACAATCGCCTTAGAGAGAGTCTGAGGCCAATGCTGGAGCGGAAGATTCCCGAGCTCTATAAACCCATCATCAGGCCTCGGCTGGAGAACAGGTAAACACCAAACCACTGAGTCAAACAGCCAACACTGCTTTATCAAGAGACGCATAATTGATTGTTTCATCACTCCATAGGATTGCTGAACCTAAAGGAAAGTGAGAACAATTATAATTGAGCAGAGATCTATTCACACTAACAATGTCACTTTTGAAAAAATAGATGGGTGAACTGGAGCTGCAGAACAGATTAAGAATTAAACCAATGTTGTTACCAAATGCCACCTGTGTTTTACTCACAACTGATGCTCACTAAGTTTGAAAATAACCTTTTTTTCCATCTTGTATTATATTTTTTTATGTTTTATGTAATTATCCACAGTGAAATATGAAAAGAGCTTTGAAAATCAGTTTCATATTTGTGATATAATGAACTCGGTAAAGACTGATATTAGCATCAACAAAAAAATATTAAAATATTAACAAAAAAAGGCCTTGTTGATTCTGAATTTTTGAGGTTGATGCCAATATCAATATTTAACAGTTTAAAAATTGTAATAACAATATATAAACACATTTTGATTTATATAGAGATACATCAGCAATTAGCTAACTTTAGCCAGTATAGAGGCTTGTTGAATTATCAGCTGATTTTAAATAAAAAAGCAGAACCTTGATATGTAATAACCATATAATTTTAAAATAAATCATCTCATGTATGACAATGTCTAACACCTAAGGCCTGGGAAAGCATTACAGTAGGGAAGGGCTTTAAAATCTGGTGTTCCTGTTTGTAAATAGTAATTGCTACCACATTTTTTTGCCTTGATCATTGAAACATTTACCATCTCTGCTTCTACCTGCCCTGTCTGTTACTCCTGCCTGTTATCATAATTTCTTGGTTTTTTTTGTTTCTGTCTTCCCCCCTGTTCCTTCATCCTCTGTCCTCACCCTCTCACAGGGATTCCTTCAAACGCCTAAGTTTCCGCAGAGCTCAGGAGGAAAACTCCTGAGATGCCACAACTCATCAGAGAGATAGAAAGAGAGACAGAGAGAGAGTGAGAGAGGCAGAGAGCGCTACAGAGAGGACGGGGAGTGCTATCACACAACTGAGAGAGGAAAAGAGAAGATGAAATGATAAAGGAGAAAATCAAGGACAGGAACTTCTGATGATAACCTTGCACTCCCCTGCATTGGAGTGTTAGATTGTGTCCACAACAGACAATGGACAACAGATAATTTCTCAACAGTCCAGCAGTGTTTATTAATGTCAGCTACATGTCTATTTTTATGATTTTGTGGTTGTTCGTTACAGGAGGTAAAAGAAGAGTAAGCACATAGAAATGGGGAGGGGGAAATCTCAAGCAAAGTGTAGCTTACTGAGCATTTCACTGTAAAATCTTCAGGTGCTTCGACTCTGTTGATTTCCTTTTTTTTTAGATGACTGCAAGTCCTAATAATGCTGCAAAAATTTCCTCTGGGTTGGTATAGAATCAGACTAGAGTTCCTCCCTGAGGTCCTTGCTGGCCCAGGGCCTGTATGTGTGCCAATAGTGCATATGTCCTGTGTGTATGTATATGTGTGAGAATGTGTGAATGGATGTGTGTTTATTTAGGTAGTAGATTTTGGTGCCAAACTGAAGTCACTTTGTACTTAGTGTTGATAAATGATTCTGCTATGTGCTAAATGGCCTTTAAAATTCCACTCTGGGTGTTTATGCGTGACATGTGCCAGTTAGAGCAGCAAGAGTATGGATGGATTTGTGCACTGGAAAAAAGACAATTTTCCTCTCGTAATGGTGAGGCCATTCTTGTTTATTTTTGTTGGACATATAGCATGTATTTATATAGGTCATGAAAGAGTTTTTCTGATATTAGAAGAGCCAGGTAGACTTATCTAAAGCTCTAAATTACACATGGCTAATGTTTAAATCATCATTTTTTGTAAATATTAGAGGCATCACATCAGATAGTTACAAAGATGTTTACAAAGGACTGAAATACAATTTTGCATTTTATTTTTTGGAAATGTATTTTCAATGAATAATAGCAATAATTATATAAGTTGGGAATATTATTCAATAGACAGGATTCAGTGACTATGTGAACTGTACCAATCACAGCCTATGTTTCAGTAAATCCCTTACCTGTTTGTAAATAAACCACTTCCTATATTCCACATAGTGCCAAATTTTATTCCATATTTTCTTAGGAACTGAGATACTTAACTAGAAATGCAATATTTGAAAAAGGTGACTCCACACAGCTGTGTTTTGCAGTTTGAATTATGTTTACCCCATATTTCAGAACACATTCCAGAGGAGAAATTTACTACTGCTTTGCAGTATTATACAGTGACAGCCTGATTTTTTTGACATCCATGAAACATCTCATTTCATCGATGTTATGTTGTAGCTCATATGATATTTCAGTAATGTAAATATGCTTATCTGCTCAAAATTGGGTATACATTTTTATGAACATTATTAAAATTCATTTGAATAATTTTCATGCTCTGTTTTCAGGTACATCTTTTATTTATAAACTGTTGAATGTTTTTAAAGAGTGGCTAAATAAAAAAGGAAAAAGTTAGTTAGTGTGTGTATTAATTATGAAAATTAAAATGTATACCTATTTTTGAAAAATGCAATATATTACTGAAAGTTGTTGTTACAAGAGACTGTATATTGTGGCATTCAACCACTGGAGATTCCTTTTATGTTTCATGTTTTCATGTATTTTTAAGTTCATATTTGTGTTTTCTTATTGTGGAATTTTAACATGTCATGCATACAATGCTGTTAAAACCTGAATAAAACTTAATATATACTCGGTCTTCACAGCTGTGTATACTTAATTATCTTTCGACTAGTGAAAAGTGAAATGGCCATTATGAGGTAATATATCTATATATATATATATATATATATATATATATAATGACTAACATTTAATTTTTCTTTGCATCCATGTATTTTTTTTTCTTTTTTTTTACCTTCATTTAAACTCAAAAATCACTATATTTTTATGTCAACAATATGCCATACCAGAATCATTCTAATCATTTTATCTACATTTTATGGTTATAGGCAAGTTTTATGAAAAAATACACAAACTTTATTCTAGACAGAAAGTTTATTTATATTCTCATGGACTGATTAAAAGTATTGTAAATATCTACGAAATGGACTTTTTTCAATCTAAATCTTGTATAAAGGTAGCATAAAAACTACAAATCAAGTTTAAAGGCGGGAAGAACCCTAGGAGAAAAACTACAATCGTCGGCTGGCGCGTCGCTGTGACGTCATCACTGCTCGACTCAGACATGCCGGATACAGGTTAGTTGTAGATTTCATTGACAACAAGCGAGTACTTGTGATTTCTCCGCAGTTGATGGTCAACGGCGGTTGCTGTTTAACGTGTCAAGTAAATCATCAGCTTCCGTCATGTTTGGTTATTTCTTGCGTCTTTGCTGCAGACTTACCGTAGTTTTGGACGCTGAGTTTTGAGTGATTGAAGGCAGACTTGTGATGGAAAGTTAGCCTAAACTCTGTCGTATAACTCAGCTAACGTTGGCTAGCATCACAAAACCGTAAAGTTTAAACCTTGAACGTTTTTTCGAGATAACTCGCCTTTTGTAGCGTTTTCATGAGTATAGATATGTTTACAGTTATTGTGCCGCTACTGTCTGGGCTTTTCATGTGAATATCTTACTGTTTTGTACAAATACAAGAAAATATGTGTAACCATCTCTTTCAATTTTTAAGTATTTCTACATTTGCTCTTAAGCCTGCGATAAAAAAACAGATAAATTAAAACAACATCTAAATCTAATCCTTGGTAGTGAAAACAGTACCGTAACCTTTTTTCTGTGTAGACTCTAGCAGACATTAAATGCAAGATCATGCATGTTCTATCTGCAGGGAGGCTGTATGCGCCATGACCTGTCCCAGTTTAAACTGTTCACAAAAAACTTTTATTAAATTAATAACCTTTTATCTATCTAATCTCTATATTTACTCTATTAAACCTAATGCAACCTATTTAAAAAACTCTTAGAAGCACTCT
>JAPZDY010000022.1:15696993-15714557 GCA_029783645.1 Ctenochaetus hawaiiensis | reverse complement strand
TTGTTTGAAAAGAAAAAAAAAGAAAAAAAAGGTAGGTTATGATCTTTTGCCATAAAACCAAAACAATGAACTAAAAAGATACAAAGATGCTCCGTTAAAAGTGCGATGTTAGTTATCTTTTGTTTGTCATCACAAGCAACACCTCATCGCACATGAGTGGTCCACTTTTAAAATATTGTAGCAAATTACATTAAGAAGCTCACGGTTCTGCAGTTGTGGCCCAACATTGTTCCTCTAATTTGCAGCCAGGTGTATGCAGGCCAATTTTGTGGGGAAAAAAAATAGCTGTAAAAAATGGAGGATCAAAGAATTGCCACAATGAAGCTACAGCCTGCAATTTTTTCTTTTCCTATTTTTTCCTCCTGCTTCTGGTTTGTTTTCTTTTTTTTAGGTTGGGTGATTAATGACACACTTCAAATTTTATAACCCTCTCACTCTGTCTCAGTCTTCTTAGTAGTGATCTTCCACATTGGAATTCTTTTATTAAAGATTTAAAGAGTCTAACCATAACTCCCTCTAAACTTGGTCCAGTCACTTGTCAGCCCTCTTTTTTTCCCCAGTATAACCACTGTCAGCACCGGCCCGCTGGACTTCTCCTCTGACCTGCTTGCACGTTCGTGGCGCAAACAAAAGAATTCGTTTCATTTGTGAGTTTGAGCAAAAAGCTACCTCTATTAAATGTGTTTTTGTTCTGCAAGAACAGTAACATATAAATACTCCAGCCTGACAAGGCTGAAGTCAGAAAAAAAGGAAAGCCATAAAAGTTGGCAGATAAAGGAATCTTCAGCCTCCTCACCAATCCTCGACTCAAATCCTTTTTCCGTACACTATCCCTGTCTTCCTTCACTGGCCCATCATTAAAACCCTACTTTTCATTACTATTTCTATTCTCTCTTTTCTTTCATCCCTCTTTCTGAAATGCTACTCCTCCCTTCCCTTATCCTGTTTCCAAAACTCACCACTTTCTATCTGCCTTCATCCCTTTTTCCATCCCAAAACAGCTCTCTTCCTGTAACGAATTCCCACTGCATCTCTCAACCTGTTTACATTTTTTAAGTCCTTTTTTTTATTACGTTTTACACATACAGTTGCCACTCGGCAAAGTTAGTTATGTTTACACAGTTTTTTTCTCCATCTTTTCCTCCAAACACAACATTTCTCCCCATTCTTTAATATATTTTACTAACACTTGTAGGTCTCAGTACCTGACCTTCTTGATAACCTCTGGTCACAGCTTTATTGACTTGAGTCAGTCAGTCTATAGTCTGCTGTGTTTAGTATTTTTTGTTGTCTCTCTCTCTCTCTCTCTCTTTTTTTTTAACCAGCTGAGGTTTCAGGTGGTCTGCAGGCCTCTGCTCCACACCAGACCCATGTGTATTTATCCAAGTATGTTTGTGTGCAGTTGTAATGGAGGTCTGGGGGAAGATGGGTGGACGCAAAACCACAGGATGACAGATTCACTGTCCTACGCTCTATAGATAATTCCCTTATGTATGGCTTTGTTTCCTCTTCACCTCCACCATGTTATCCTCTTAAGCTCCATTCCTCTCCCCTCCCTTTCTATATTTATTCCCCCTAAAAATCCCCGCTTGTTTTCTGTCATCGTTGTGTCCTTAGAATCTGTAGTTTCCTGCTTGTTTCACTTCTTCTTCACCCTTCACTGTCTTTTATATTTCTCTTTTGATCTCCTGACTTTTGTTTTTTTTCTTTGCCCTCATAACATCCCTAAATCTTTAAGCCCCTGGGTTTGCCGTTCGTCTTTGTCCTCATCCCTCTGTACAGTCGATCCCTCTTCAGTTAGGTCTCTAGCATTCTATGGCAGTGGTAGTTTCTCTGGAAATTAAGTTTTGTATTTTCTCTCTGCAGAATAGTACTTTCAGCTTGCATATGGTATGACTAGATGCATTAATGAAAACCCGCTGGAAGCCATATGAATACAATTAAGACTGAAAATGGATGCAAAGTAAAGGGAATCAATGACTGGCCTTCTTTTAATTTGTGTTGATAAAGTAAAGTGATCAGGGTGGTCAGTGGACGTGGTCCCACTGTCTGCGGTCTGCAACTACAGACTCTCTTTCTCCCTCTCCCTCTGTCTGCCTTTTTCTTCTCCCCCGGCGGCCTCCCTGGAGAAAAGTGCCCCAGACAGGATATGAGCTCATACCTGAATATGTATTCTGTGTGAATTTCTGACATTATTGCCAAGAGTGGTCTCAATCAGAGATACTTTGATGGACAGAGGACGACAAGAGGGCCATGGTTTGTACCTATTTCTCAACTTTGCATGCTAAAGTTAAACTATATATATATATATAAAAAAAAATACAGAGCGCTCTTTGATCCATGGAAAATTTTTGCCCTCATCTTGTGAAAATCTGTCTCCCTGCAGTATTTATTTTGAACAGACATCAAGTAGTAACACAGAGGCTGCTCTGCTGTGGCTGTTGCCTGACGGATATTTTCTTTCCCTTATGGGGATAACTCCCAGCCACTTAGCCCTTTTGCCCTGGCTGCTTAGACTACAGTTAGCTACAGATGGCAGAGAAGAGATTTAGGGCCTTCATTAAGCTTCAGACAGCACCTGCACTGACTCCCTATAAAACTCTGCATGGGTCTCAACCTAATGTCAGCCTGCTGCATCCTCCCCTCAGCGCGGGTGGTTCGTTCCTGCATGCCTCTGCACTTAACCATGGGGTTGTGCTATAGGAAGGCGGAGAGGTCAACCAAAATGAAGGCGCAGATTGAGATGGAGATGAGAAAGAGAGACGAAGAGGGTTGAGGCGGGGTTCGCGACAGGCCACCGGACCCCCAGGATGTGGGAGAGGATGTGTGGATTATTCCCAGCAACAAAAGCCATTAGCCCCTGGAATGACTTCAGAGACTGGCGCTATTTAATCTAGAGATTGGGAGGTATGTGGGCCCCAGCACTTGGGACCAAGCCAAGTGCAGTTTTTGTGCAGTGCCCCAGTGGAAACAGCAGGAGTGGAGGGGCTATGAAACAGGGAGCCGTGGCAAGGAGGCATGAAGCTGTTGTGATGTGATACCAAGAAGGGAGGGCAGAGACGAAACAGGGTAGGATTCACAGTGCCGTGAAGTTTTTATACTGAGATACAGAGAGGGAGGGCAGGAAACCGAAGATTAAGGAGTCAAGTAAGGGCAGGTTTGCATTCAAAGGCTGTGCCGCATACACTGTGCACCCACAGGGCTCTCTGATTTAGACACACACACATAACATACACACAAAAGTAGCTTCCAGTGAAATGAAGCCAGTCAGCAGTTCATAGGATTTTACATAGCTAATTTTTGTTTATTTTGTGTAACAGTGAGGTTGTCAATCTACTATATTTTCAAATAATCTCTATGCTTAAAGGAGCCAAGAATGGAGAAGAAGAACAAAGCAGAGTGGTTACACATTGATAGAAGAATACGGATGAGATGTGAAGAGTCGTGTAACATAAGAGGGAAAAAAAACACAGTATCAAAGAGTTGCCATCACTGAGAACAGTTGGGAAATCCCTAGCATTGCTTTTGAGTCCAGTCTTTATTTAAAAAAAAAAAAGTAATTGTCCTAATTGTTCTAAGTTACTGAAGGAAATGAGGATGTTGTAAACCAAAGCTCTAAATGTGTGTGTATTTGCCTTATGCCGATTTGTGTATTTTTACATCCGTACCTTTTTTTTCCCCCCGTGGCTTAGCTCATACTCTCTTTTTATCTGGATGTATAATCTCTTCATTACATCTCAACTACGTCATCTGATTCCGGCAAGGAGTGACAGGAAGGGCACGGCATTTCCTCTCGCTCTTTGAAGCTGAGGTCCATGCGTCCCAAAGTGCGGGCTGCACTTGCAGGACTAATCTGAGATCACTGGGTTCGCAGCGTGCCCAAATGAAGACAAGTCTGGCAACCCTGAGAGAGCGGTGATTTCCCCGCATTTTGTTGAGAAACGAGTGTGTGAGAAAGTGTTGAAACGTGCCTTTCAGTGCAGCGTGGGTGATGTGGGTTTTGTTTTGCTCCACTGTAGACGGGCAGATTCCTGTGCTTGTGTTTTTATGAATGCACGCACTGTTCAACTAATGGTGTAAGGATGTGTATTTAGTGCAACGGGATGATGTCAGAGGAATGCTACAGAGATCATTTGTCATTGCCTGTTATCTGCTATTTCCTCTGGCAGTGGACTCTACACTTTTTCTTTTTCTGAGCTAACATTTTATGACATTTGGGTTATTCTCATTTCTGTAGCTGTAATCGAGCCAGATCAATGCGCAATTGTTTGTTGTTTCTGTTGGGATTTTTTTTGTGGCTGGGGAAGGGAGTGCCGCCCCACACCACTTGATGGCGGGCTCTGATGAACCCTCACACACACACACACACACACACACACACACATACATAAACATATAAGTCTCTCAGCACGTCTAATTGCACTCTGAGCTGAAAAACACAGACACACTGCACAAACAGGCTTCTTGCAAGCATATTTATTGGCAAAGTAGTTTTATTTCTTTCCCAACTACACACATTTGTTCCCCTGATGTTTTATTCCTTTTTGTGCAACTCTCACCTCACAGAGGGTGGCTGCCTGAAGAAATAGGGAGAAGAGAAATCAAGTAATTAAACTGCTCGTTCCTTTTGCAGTGCAGCCAAACTAGGCAGCCATATAACTGTCACAGGCACTAGGTAAAAAATATGACTGGTGTATACCTCTTGACCTCTCTAAGTGGCACTGGAGGATTTTCAGCCTGACTTCAGTTGACTGCATTGTTTGTTTATGGGCTAGCAGGAAGTTACATTGACCATTGGTCCCTGTTGGGAGGAAATGGGGAGTTTGAGTGCCGAGGGAGTGTAGGTACCCCAGCAGGATAATCCCCCGCTGCCCTGAAGCTCTTTAGTGTACCACCTGAAATCTTTTTCATCTTTAATAGGTCCAGACCAGTGGTTTTGCATGTTTTAACTCATTAACTAGAAATCACATTTTCTTCTGCAGACTCTCCCCAAAAATATACCACAAGCTACAGGATTGATTTCCCTTTTTCAACAGGCTGCACAAATTGTTGATACATTAACAAAACATATGAACTTAATGGAGGCTGACTTCCAACTTTTAACCATTCACTAATAACTTCACATCTAATGGTGTACCAAAATGAGTGGAAACCGTTGATTCATTGGAATTGAGAAAATAAATCCCAAAACTTGCATACTTTACAAAGTGGTTAGAAACAGTGTAATGATTCATACAAAACCAACAGCGTTTAAAAGATGAGGCTGATGAAATATAACTGCAAACCACGAAATGTAAATAGAAAAGATTAGATGTCTATCTTAACTGGCCCCAGTTTCTAACATGAGTCTCACGCCTTCGCCTCATTGGCCATGATTCCTCATCACTTTACCCCATTGCTGAATTGCACCTCCTGCCTCACTGTTGACCTGTGTCGTCCCCTTTTTCTCTGGTCCTTCTCGCTCCATTTCTTTCTCAGTCCTCCCACTGCATGTCCTCCCCTCTTCCTTCTGATGTCTCAGTGGATTTCTTGCCTTTCTGCTCGCTTCTCCAGTTTGATCTGTGAAGTAACCGAAGAAGTGTGTGACACAGACCTGCTCTTTCAGAAGGCAGTTGCATGGGGGGGACGTCAGGGTGGAGAAGGCGGGATGTGGGGGGTCGGATTTTTTGGCACGGGAGACATCTGTTAATCAAATAGTCAAGGATGAGGTGTTTCTTTCTTCCCACCTTGAGTGGATCTCCCTCTCCTCTGTAGCCACACAAAAGAGCTGAAAAAGCTGCTCTGCATGCCTGCACCTGGACAGAAGGGGTGGGAGTGTCCTGTGCACACTTTTAAAGTGATTGCAAGTAGTTAAGATTTTTAGGTGAGCTTTATTTCTTTCCCTCTGAAGTTCCCCTTCTTCCTCTGCAGACCTCCTGCTGAACGCACACGGGGCTCCAAACCCCAGCACTGGCCACCCCTACACATCTCTTCTTGTTTCCTTGTCTCTTTTTTCTTGGTCAACTTTTAATGAAGATAGCAGGGTCGAGTTTAGCAAGTGTTTTGTTATTGCAGGAACATTCCTCTCTGGTTATCTTGGGCCTCTCAACTTCCCTTCTCTATCAGTAGTGTAGGATTACCTGCTCTTCTACAGTACCTTCTCACAACTCAAGGAGACACTTAACTCTTCCACGACTGGAAAGGAGAGTGTTATTCTAATTTTTTTGGAACATATAAGTATTTCTCAACAGGTGTAATCCTAAAGCAATTCATGCATATATTTTAATTTATGACTGATTTCTCGGATATGCGTGTGCAGCCTTGCTCAAAGTAAAAACACTGTCATACTTGCTATATCTTTCAGGTGCCATATATTCTTTGATTGTCATCAGCGGTTGGTGAGTGATGGTGCGGTGCTTTAAACTGCCCTCAGGTGTGAACTTGCTGGCAACAGCTGGCGTATAGTACTACATTTAACAGTAACACAGACACACTGTGCCATAATTCTGGATTAGAAGCTCTGGCAAGACAGGCCTGTCACTGCACACCCATTCTACTAACTAATGGATGAGTCCACAGGACCCATTCCCCAGAGTGATGGATTGGTCCATTGTATGGCATAGGGGACGCTGCTGCTGGTCTCGGTGTGCATCCTGGGGTGTGCTTGTGATACTGGAAGCTAGAGGCTGGGGGTAATTTCATTTGTCTGTGCAAAGCCAGACGGCGTAATGTCCATGGGACCTCTGCGCTGAACCGGCTAAAATGAGATATTTGAAAGAAAGTGCTGTGAAATGCTCGGTGGTAATGCCTCTGATGTCTGGGTTTGCTTTTAGCCTTGGGGACAAAGCTGTGCTTCAAGCCGATCAACCAGTTGCTTTCACAATAGGCTGTTTTTAGCCCTGCTTGTGGTGTGGCTCTATGGAGGACTCTATGGTTTCACTCTGTCAGTCTGTCTGTCGGTTGGTCATTCACCGACTCTGTCCAGACTGAAATATCATCACAACTTTTGGATGAATGTTATATGGATATTCAAAGGACAAATCCCAATAAATGGTAAAACTTTTTTATTCACCCTGTGAAATATTTCAGTATTACTAGGGTTAGAGTTAGTAGTGTCACAGTCCATACTTTCAAAAAGAAGTACAATGATGGCATGAGGAGGACGTGAAGGCTATACTGATGAGACACAAGAGAACAAATACAGACGAGCCGACAAAGCGTGAGAGAAAACCACAGACTTCAATAGACAAGGGAGGAAAAGCTAATAACAGACAGGTGAAAGTAATCAACAGTCAAAAAGTAGGAAAGCACACAAAGAAAGGAAGTAAAACAAAACATGACACATGAGGAAAGAACTGACAACATTAAACAGGAAACAGGCTAAACTAAAACCCAAACCATGACAATTGCGTGGACTGGCACAAAACTTTGTGTGGGCCAGAGCTAGCTGAGGTAAACCCTCTAAAAATAGAATTGACTCTCTCCGTATTGCAAGTAAATGAGTTTGATGTGTGTGTGTTTGTGTTTTTTTATGCTGGTGTTTCATGGACAAAGTCACAGACACACAGGAAAACAAGGGTCAATAGGAAGCAGCATGGAGGCCAGTGACAGTTTTACAGTTGTCACTTTAGTGTATCTTTTACTTCAGTATTTATTTAACCCTACTTGACTAAACAACATTTCTAGAATGGAGATGTTTGTAATGTGTTGTTTGATGCAGTAACTCTTCTCCTTATTTCCTTTTCCCTGCAAATCAAGTAAAGCTTTCTCACCTTGCTTTCTTGCAAGTGTTGCATCTTGCATGCTACAAAATTGCCATAAGCAAATCATTGTCAGATTGTTCCTAGAGTGTAGGAAGCAATGAATGATGTTCAGATCAATGCATTGCTCTGAAAAGAAGGCAAAAAATGAGCATGTCCACCCAGGTGTCATGTTTACATCGCTGCTGACTGAAGCTGGAGACGATAAATACCTGAGACTACTGCAGAGTCATTGGACCTGAGAGCTAATTACAAATGTACTGATTACCACTGCAGAAAAATGCCAGACATTAGTTACTGGGGTTTTTAGTTTAGTGTGAAAGGGGTATTACTCTTGTTTTAAATCACAATTCCAGGCTACTTAATTTGAGCATTTGAAATTAGTTAAGTGCATTTCAAAACTACAGTCTGTCTTCTGCATGCTACCTCAATTATCCAAGCCCTCTTAAAGGATAAATCTGGCAGTGCTCTATATTTTCCTCCTTGACAACAAATCCCCACAAAAAGACCAAAAGCTACAATGAATTGATCCTATTATAGGGTTGTCTGTGTGGACAAATCCTGAGCTCCATTGTTGTCCAAAAACCATTAAAATCTCTGGGTGACATGTTCCCTCACTATGATGAACATTAGCACTATAGTTTATTTTGAGTCAATGTCTCATCCATTGTCCTGCCACCATAAATACTCACAAGGGCACCAAGTCTGCAGCTGTAAATTGTTCCAAACAAATGTATTGGTGTAATGTTTGATAAGACCTGTACTGCCCAGCTGTTTGGAGAATTATTTTGCCTTTTATAAAAATGAAGGGACACAATGAACAAGCTTTAAAAATGTAGATCTGTAGGCTTGGGCTTGCAGAAGACACAGACAGCCTGGGAGAGTTCAAGGAGAGGGAATAACACAATGTTGGTTTTGCCTTTATCCCTTAAGCATTCTACTTTACAGTCATATTTTTTCATGTCACATTCCTCCTCATGCGATAATACCTGTTGATGGTTCTTCTTGTTGCAGTTGTCAAGTTAAAAACCCCTGTTTAAAATTTTCCAGTAATTATCTAGTGTGCTATTGTATAAGCGGGTTATTGCAAAAAAGTGTTTACATCAAACACCTTTCACCCACACTGTATTCATCAGCTGCAGGGTTTTTTTGTTTTTTTTTGTCCGACAGGCAGGCGGCCCGGCCAGGTGGCAGCCTGAAACCTCTGTTGAAGAGACAGCTCTGCTCACTGGCTAATTTCACTTCGATCTCGCCTTCATCCATCTTTTCATTCTGTCAAACACTTCTCATATAGCCCCGCAGAACTGAGCGGTCTCACTTTCCATCTCCTCACTGTCTCATGCTCTCACGTTACATAAGAGAGAGGGAGAGAGAGAAAAAAATTAGTCTATTTATTACCCTACAGGCAGAAAAATGTCTCAAATTATAATCCTGTGAAATAGATTTATCCTGGCTTTTTCAGAGGCAGGATTTCATAGTGGAAACCAAAAGAGGGTTCTGAGTGCTGTGTGATGAGTGATGGGGTTTGCATGCAAATGACCGCAGTGATTCAGGAATGTGGTTTATGTCACATAAATATCACGTCGACACCACCCTTTGGCTGATTGACAGGGACTTGTTGTAGCCAGACGAATTTTAATCCTGTGAAATGGTAAAGTATTAAGACAGTAAAGGACTGTGAAACCTGCTCGAAGACTCCGATCATGATATTTTGCCTCTTTGGGTAGGTACATGTGTACATTTTGATTCCTTCTTTCCTTGTCGCTGCCCCTGTCAGTTGTTTTTTGGGGTGTTGGAAGTGTCAGTGTTTCCTGTGGTGTCATTTAGAGATATCTTGCGGTTGGTCTCCTCTGTATCGGCAACATGCCAGCACTCATCCACAGAAAGACAGAAAGACAGCTTACCGTTAAAGACAAATAAGTGTCCATACTGTTTTAAATCTGTGCTTCAGCATCACACACATACACACACACACACACAGACACACACACACGTTCAAGAACATTCCTGTGGTATGACATCAGTTTGATCTTTGTACTAAACGAGGAACAAACTGAACTGTGGATTGTTTTACTGTTCAGAGAAGATGGATCAGACATCTGCTATCACTTCCCAGCTGATACGGATACAAAGTAGATTTATTGAATATATGTGGGTGTGTGTGTGTTCGTGTCTGTGCCTGTGACTTTCTGCTGGTTTATCTGGGTGCTCTCTTATGCCTGTACCTTATACAGATATTTCATTTACATGTCTGTATATCTCTTTAAGTATACGAGCGCGTTTTTGACCTCATCAGGTTATGACCCGTATAGATCCTATTAGTGTGATATGAACTTGACCTGCTTAGAGCCAGGTGTCTCTGTATGCATGAATAGGCTTTTGCCATTAAGCACTTGACAACAACTGGAAAATGAGAGTCTAACCTTGAAACCTGCCACTTTCAGATCTGCTAGCACTACAAAGCCTCATTTTCTCCAGACTTGAGCAGCAGAGCCGCCTCCTTGTTCCTGATGACCTCTGATATCTTTTCTGCTATTTATTTTCAGGCTCTGATGTGATGCAGTGTATGTGGGTGGGGCAGCTCTCTAGGGGCCCCAGCCTGGCCCCTGTTCATGTGATCAGGCCCTACATGGAGTGGCATTTGGCCTGGCCCTGTGGGGCCCTGTCTGGGAGCAGAGAGCTGATCTGCAGCCAGCCTGGAATGCCAGACATTTGAAGTCAGACTTGTTAAAAAAGAACGAAGGGTGGTAGGAGTTTGGTCAAATAGGCCCCTGTGTCTAAAATAGCCCACAGACTGTGTCTGAGAGGGAGGGAGAGGAGACAAAGCTTCTTCCCGTATGCTGACATTAGGAAAGGCCAGCCCTTCCACCTTTGCTCGAATAGAGAAGAATTGTCAGAGTTGTAGTTTGTGTGCTTGTTGTCCATCCTGTTGCTCTTGTCCATCTTCTTACCTGTCTGAAAGAGCAGCCTTCTGTTTTGAGATGAATTCATGATTAATTCTTATTATTTTTCATTTGAAAAGCCCAGCAAACCACCATAGCTACAATATAATTGAATGTCTTTATCACAACATCAAAGACTGGCATTACATATAACATTAAACATTAACTAAGTGTTAGTTAGTCAACTAGATATTTATCTATAGTAGGTGCAACTTTCTTTAGTGTGTTGCAGAGGTTGAAGAGAAGATCTTAGCACATCAAGCATCTCATGCTGAAGGAATTTTTTATTTTGGTATAGTAAATACCTGGCCACATGTGGCAAGGTACTGTTGCTGAAAGGTGGCTCTTGTTCTGGATTTTGCTCTGTCATCATCGCACAGTGGTCAAAAGACAGGTGGTGATTTATTCTTCCAGGCATCTGGCAACTTGTCACATGCATTCAAGGCGCTCCTTGCATTCTCTTTCCCCCACACTTGATCCCTACTTTTAAAGCAAGCTGACAAAGTAAAAAAAAAAATTACAAAGATGGCGATGCAAAAGGTAGGAACGAGTACTTTTCATGTTTCTCTTTAAAACTGCTACTCATTACTCAAGTATGTTTTTGAGCTGGTAATGTGGGCTGTGCTCATGTGGGATACATGTACAGCATTATAGCCACCCCTGCCTGTCTGTCATTGTGTCTAAAAGTGTTTGTTTGTCTGTGTGTCTGTGTGGTATGCAGTTGTGTTCAGGATGTGTAAAATTTCACCAGGGATCCTACAACACACACTGGTTCAGCAGTTCAGCAGATATCACACCAGGGAGTTGATACTGCACTTGAGGAAAGAGCAAAACTCATCACAGAGTGACAGACGAGACGACGCTCGCGCTCTCTGTTTCTCTTTTACTTTTTTTCTTTCACTTTCTCTTTTTCTTCCTCTCTCTCTATTTTTCTATCTCTCTTTCTCTCACTCTCCCCCAAAGTATATATCTGATAATATCTTTTTATTTACTCTCCAGATCCCTGTTTCTCTCTTCTCTCACATTTTTGTCCAATCTTTTTTTTTTCCATATCGTTGAATTGTGTCTCTGTCTTCACTTTGCTTCTCGCTCTCACTCTCTTATTTACACATACAGTGCACATTCAGCTCTCATCATCTTTTTCCTCGTCCTTCTGTCTCATGGGGCTGTTTTACTGGTGTCCCAGCTATGAGCTTAGCTGGGCTTGGGATGTCAATTACAGGACTATGATAGGGTCCCTGCTGCATTATGCATGAAAGTGTCCCACTGGGGAAAAAATGGCCTACAGCCAGGAACGATGGATGGTGGGGATGGAGGGATGAATAATGGATGGAGAGATGGAGGAGCGACACACTATTGCAATCTGTGTCCCTCCAAATTCAAGACCTGCCCTGGCCCCACACCTCTGAAGCTCAGGACCGAGTCACCCTGGGTGTCTCAGAGTCGTGAGGTTGACGTGTGAGGAAGCACAGGAGGACTTTAATCAGCATTTCATTTTGTGCGTTAAGACCCAATGGGGTGTCAGCACCAGAAAGGTCACCTCAGGTCTCCTGTCTGTTATTCTATACGCAGTCAGCCTTTCATCACGATCACTTTTGTTCAATGCTTTTATATATGTGTTTAAGAGTTGGTGCATGTTGATCTCAAAGCCTGAAGACAAACCTCATGAAGGCTGTCAAGAACAAAAAAAATATATTAATACAGTCTGATCCAGTCTCCAGTTTATGTTTGACTTCTAATTTAATGGCAGAGATTGTATTTCTGGATCTGTAATGCTTTGTTTAGAGTGAAGACGAGTAGAGTGTTAATCTTTAATACACCCAAAGGGCGATTTGTTCCTCAGCTAGCAGTAAATTTAAAAGCAAAGGGAGATCACAAGCATCAAAAACAGACACAAGACAGGGCCAACAAATATGAATTCATTCACACGCCCTGAAGGTGTCAGTGGCCAAGTTTAAATAAAGAAAATCCAACCATTGAGTATCAAGCAGTGTGCAATCATCAGGACTTGAGTAGTAATCCAGATGAGAGGGTCAAGATCAAGTTTGTCTTTTCTATCAACCCTACGAATGCCTTTGATCTTTTATTTATATAAAATGCAATTACATCTTTGAATAGAGTTATTGTTTGGGATTTGGGGTCTGGAAAAAGTCAATAAGACAAGTTGAAGGGGATCTGTTGAAAGCAGAGGGCAACTTTGGATTTAGGTTGGCTAAAATAATATAAACTTCATGATTTATTGGAGTGTTTTAAGGTGATGTCATATGATGACAAAATCCTCTTGTGTAATTTTTGAAATTCATCTTAACAACACCACCGCAGTATTTCAGCTGAATATATCAACACAGTTTCTGAGAGTTGCAGCATTATCACTTCATGCTTTATTAATTATAATTGTCGGTGTAATCGGCATCTTTAGTTGTTTTGTAAGCCATATTTTCTAATATGCAAAGCAGAATATTTGGCAGAATGTGAAAAAATGTCAATATTTGCCTACAAATTCATGTCCAATACCTTATTTCACTGTATTTAGGGACCGACTTTCATCAATGTAGCAGCCCTTAGATTTAGATCTGCTGTGCAGATAAAAGGTTTATACACATGTGAAGGAGCCACACATGTATAAATGGGTGTGAAAGTCCTATGTGTGTATCTGTGACAGGTCCCTGATGTCAACTAATGTCAGTTAGTGTATCAGTGAATGTGAAAGATGCTGTTGTTATTCATCCCGACCATGGTGGGATGACACTATTTGTCACTGTAGTGATGGATTCCGCATCCCTCAGAGGAGCATGTGCAAGCGCCGTCTCTGAAAGGCTGTCTTTGTGTTTCACTCTCACTCACTCACACACACACACACACACACACACACAGACTCGCACATAACGCACTGCTGGAGCTGACAACAAAGGCGTGCTTATCCAATTGTGGGGGCATAAGATTAGGCTACAAAGAAACTCATAAGGCTAATGTTAGCATCTCCTGCTCCAGTGAGAGCCTTTGTTTGTGTAATCAGGAAAAACATGGGATTAGATTTGAGATGCGGTCTCAGAAATGATGCCCGTAAGACCCCATTGTGTGCTGTTGACATGTTCCTGAATAACAGAGGGCGATGGACTGACCGCTATCTGATAAAACAATCCTCGGGGAAATAAAGAGTAGTTGTGTTCTTCAGATATCCGATTTTGCTTTCCTCCAAAACAGGCTGTGGGGCAGACCCGGCCTAACCTCTGCCTTTACTCACATGTTTTCCTTTATAATTGACTTGTCACTATAATTAAGTTATGCAAGAAAAGAAAATAACTCAACTGTCATCTGGTGTTTTAAGATACTAATCTCTCCTTTATGAGAGCAGCTCATGTTACAGCTCACTGTCATTCATGAACGGCAGAAATATGTGGTATTATTGTAGCAGTTAGCGAATATGAATCTGACAGGTGAAGTGCTTGTAGCTACTGTGTCTCTGTGGCTGGAAGTGGGGCTACACGCTGTTTGCAAGTAGTTAACGTGAAACGGGGAGGATGAGGGCATTTCCTCTATACTGTACAGAGCAGGCATCGTTAACATTTGTCACAGTAGTAGGGTGGTATGACCCCTTGAGAAACACTCCTCAGTTAGGACCTGCAGTTTGCCATAAATTCTCCCACCAATGTCAGGTCAATAGTGGTTGGGACACTTAAGATCTAGAGAGTGTGAAAGGAATTCTGGACAGTCCTGTGTTGTTATATGGGCCAAGTGAGAGAAAGAGAGACCATTCATTCACACCTCCGTGACCCCTCTCCCATTCTTCTGTTGAAGAATAGCTTGCCTCTCACGCACAGTCGGCCCTAAGCCCCTTGGGGCAGCCAGAGCCTGTTACATAAGACAGAAGTAAAGAATGCTCCAGAAAAGTCTTCAGCCATGACCTTGGCTTTGACTAAGATTCCTGTTGGTCCTAATCTACTAGCCCTGTCTCATGGTTAAAAGTCACATGTCTTGTATTCCCGTGTCTAATGCAGTGTGAACGTTTCAGTTATGTGGGACATCAAGAAGGAAATTAATGTGGTTCAAACTACTAACTGGTTTAAAACAGCAAATATAAAATGATTATCCCTTCAAACTAAGCTTCTAGTACATTTCTCTTAGTGTGTGGGTCCAACTTTTGGTCCAAACTGGAATATCTCAATAGTTATTTTTGCTGTGAAATTTGGTACAGACGTTCATGGTTCACAGGCAATCTATCCCACTGACGGTTTTGATCCCTTGACTTCACCTCTGGTGCTACCAGCAGTTTGACAGTTTTGTTAAAGGAATCCCAATACCACATTTTCTTTTTAATACTGATTTTGATTGATTCTGATACCTGAATTTTCTGAATAGGTCAATACTGAGTCCAATACATTATAAAATATGAAGACAGATATTTTAAGCTCCATTGAAAAATCTTAACAGAAGCTTGGATTGTCAAAAAATGCTGCATCTAAAGCCCCAGTAGCATAATACTTGCTAAACATCAACATGTAAGCACTGTCCTTGTGCGCGTGATGATGTTAGAAATCAGCTTAAAGCTTCACAGAGCCACTAGCATGACTTTAAACTCTCAGTCTTGTTAGTATATTTTAGTGGATATGGTTCTTGTGAAAAAATACTTCACTCTACAGTACTTGAATTTTTTAAAATAGGCCCATTTAGACAAAATTACAACCCTCAGAATGTTGCATAATTTCTCAAAGAGATTTACAACATTGGCCTTAATTTAACCAGCAAACCCAACCCTAGATACTTGTATCTGAATGAGGTGTGTGACTGTGCCAGTCGTATTTCAGCAGCTCAGTGTTGTCCGTTGGCAAGACTCGAGCAGTTAAAGAAACTTTCCAAACCCTCATCAAACCTAAAATTTACTTCCTTGATTTAGAAGAAAGGAAAAGTTAAGGAGGGAAACCACATTCTTAGCTTGTCTATTTTTAATCAGATATCTAAAATGGACATTAAGGGAAACCATTATCTATATAGAATAGCATTTTCCAACTCACATTTGCAAACAATTATATTGGAATTTAGCTGCTGAATGCCTTGTTATTCCCTCTTCAATTTTGCTTGGCTCCGAGCTTTTATAAACTGCTCTTACTGGCTGAAAAGCTTAATTGGGCTTTTGAAATGTTGTGTAAGACACACACACATGCACAGGCACACATACACACACACACAGATCCTGTTAAAGTTATCCTTAGCTTCACTTAGCAACACTTAAAGACAATTATTTGTGTACTCTAGTTTTTAGAAGTTGTATTTGAATGATCTATTTACCAGAGTGCACGCAGAGAAACATATGTTGCTCCATTTTCATGCACTTTGTGCACAAAATGCAAAATATTTTTTTCATAGCCATAACCATATATTTAATTTCCATTTTAAGAGTGTCATGAAATTTCAATGACTTAAATTGCTCAATAAATCAATCTTTGGTATGTAATAATTACAGGCACATATATTTTTTTAAATATAGTCATTTCAGGCTTTATGCTTGATTCTTTCTTTTTCATCTGCACGAAGATCCTCAAAGGGTAAAGATTTGGTTTTTAATTATTTTTTATTGTAAAAAATCCCGACAACTTCAAGATCCTTTTCAAAACTAAAATTTACTGCATATCCTTGAAGTCATGATCAGATACATAGTGAAAGAGGAGAAATGGGAGCCATAAAACAACGCTGCTTTGATAAATCTATGACATTTGAGCAAAAAAACTCTTGAAAATTGCTCATTTTGTGTAATTTTATTTTATTTTTTTACCCACTATTGGTTGACTACTTTGGTCCAAGAAACACAATGTTCCTTCTTACTGTTTTTATAGGCTAGTTAGGTTTGGCATGAACACTTGATGAGTAAGCTGTCCTTTGCTAAACATAATGTAGAGGATAGAGAAAGGGATGGGCAGCCAGTGACTCCCATAGTCATTAGTGCACTCACGTCTTGGTTCGTCTCACACGGCATGTTTAGACCAAATTTTCTGTAATCATAGGTGTGGAAGTTACTCTTTGAACTTTTTGGAGGATTGCACAGCAAATTTTCATCACTTTGGTTTGAACTTTTTTTTTTTCTCATGGTTGCCTCTCTGTATTATCTTGTCTTAATCTGACTTCTTGTACCTCCTTGATTATAAAACATGTCATTCTTCTATCTTCTAATCCTGTTTAATCCATTTTATCTCTTACTCCCTCACTTACTTCTCACTCCTTTCTCCCTTTGACAATTAATTTATCTCACTTGCTCATCCTTTATTTCTGTCATTTGTCTTCCACAGCCCACATATAATTTTCCTGTCTCAGAGCGTGTTGTCTGCTGGGAGTCCTGGTTCTGGGGAGAATGGCCTGTCTCTGTGTGGGTCCAGGCTTTGCCATGAGATCGCCCACTCCTGGTTTGGCCTGGTTATAGGAGCCAGAGACTGGACTGAGGAATGGATCAGCGAAGGCTTTGCCACCTACCTGGAGGATATTATCTGGGCCCAAGCACAACAAGTACAGTACAGTTGTTGCTAGATGATTACAATTTACCCCAGCTATTTTATGAAAGTAACTTACAATCATGGTTTCTTTTTAAGACTTTCATCTCAGATAGAGAAACATTTTTAAATGGCAATGTGACATTTTAAATTTACCAGTTTAACTAACTTGTGAAGCCCAGGTTTCCATGGCCATCTTGAGGGAAAACCTCTCAGAAATGCACTTTCTCTTATTAGAAATGGAATTCAGGGAATAAAAAAAACAACTTCGGAAATAATTAAGTGAATATTTGCGATGTTTATGTGACTCATTTCCTTCTTGTCATTATCCAAAAGTACTGCTATACAGTACGATCCAGCCCCTTTATTCAATTGGTATAATGCAACAATTCAGGAAATATGGG
>JAPZDY010000022.1:15673001-15684811 GCA_029783645.1 Ctenochaetus hawaiiensis | reverse complement strand
TTTAAATTGGCTGATTGCATGATTTTTTTCTACAGTTTCTTACTTTAAGGTGTCCAGATCTCTCCCAAATACTGTACCTCTAATTGTTTGTCATTCCTTAAAGGGCAGCATGACTTCACTTTCACCTCAGTTTTCTGCAGCTGCAACAACACTGAGCCACCTGACTGGCTTTGCTGCGCAAACTGAAGCCTGATTGGCTGTATTTAAAAGCCTAATGCCAATGCCTGCAGATGCCTGATGGTTATCGTCTTAAATAAGAGGAATCACTGTGGTTTTGACATAATTTCCTCACCTAGACTTCAGTTTGAGATGTTACGTCCGCATGCAGTTCAAAGCCAGCAGTGGTACAAGTGTTCAAGTCAGTTTTATATATTTAGTTCAATAGCAGAAATCACAATTTGCCTCAAGGGGTTCACAATCTGTACAGCAAGCCCCCTCTACTCTTCCAGTACAGGAACCTTTTTTTTAGGTGTGCTTTTTTTAAGTATTTGCTGCTATTGAACAACTGTAAATAGCAGTGTAATGACACTCTCATAATGGAAATTGTGCTATATTTAAAGTAACTAGCTAGATCCTACAGCTTAAATGATGTATGACTGTTTGCTTGTAGGCATTTAGAAACAGCCAGACGGTTATGGCTTTTCCAGATAATAACATGAAAACTCAAAACAAAACTGGTTGTTTGACTTGAAGGATGTATTTTGCGTTTTTTATGTCAGCTACCCTCAAGACATCATCAACCTAATTCCATTGTAAGCAAAACTAGTTTTTGACAGAAATAATTGTGTAGTTAATTTTAATATAATTATACTGAATCATTATTATCACCTTTGTTACATGACTGTAAGTGTGTGTCTTGCTGAGGTGACCAGTGCTGCTCCGCTTCTGCCCTATAATCTGGAAAGGCCAGTCATAGATGCAAGGACTGCAAGGCTACAGTCACACACACACACACACACACACACAAACACACACACACACACACACACACAATCAATCCACTTTTACAGCTTCTTCAATTCTCCCATCTCCATGGTAACAGATCTTAATTACCACTGTGTGTATGTGCATTTTTGTGTGTCTGTGCTTGTGTTTCTGTCTGGGAACGTTCACCTTCCAGATTATGTGATGATGTAACTGGAGCCTTTCAGGGGGCCTCTGAGGGTGGGAGGGACGGCGTGGAGGGACCGCTGTTTTCTCACACCTGATTGGGTGTTAGTTAGAGTGTTCTTGCAGAGGCTCTTTTTTTGTGTTTGATGTGCCAGTCACCAGCTAATAAGATCAGGCAGATCGATTAAAACCTTTTACAGATGCGAGTGCTTGTGTATTATGTGCACTGGACACAAACAGATTTTTAAGTCTCCCTCTCTCTCACTCTCTCCTCTCTGACTCCCATCCATCGCTCCACAATGTGCTTGAATTGGAGAAAGGCAGGAAATGGTTTGGCCTAATAATAAACAATGACATTCACCGTAAGTGGAGTAAGAAATGTGGAATGGTAAGGCCGCTGCCGCTGCGGGCCTATTTTAGACCTCAGAGTTTAGATGAGTAAGCACTCCCTCTGGGATGATGGATCTAGAATGAGATACTTTGTTTAAATAAAGACTTCCCTCATTCACCAGAGCTTTTAGTCTGATACAGATTAGAGTCTGATCTCCAGACTCATATAATTTTCATCAACTTTTTATGTCTTTCTTTTTATGCCTGACTTAATAAATGGCTTTTTTTTATTTGCAACCAGCTATTGTCAACTGATATCAAATTTTAGACCAAACTAATCCAATACTAATGTCATTTACTCATTGGATATCTGACTGACAGTACAGATTGATGCACTGATGTTATTGTCTGATTTTACTTTGGAAATACTTAATATGGTATTGCAAATAGCCAATATAGTGTACCATTAAATTACTATTAATGTAGTCATCAATGGTCGGACAAAGATATCCAAATGTACTCAAATTTTTTTGTCTCCCAGATTTCTTTGAGTTAGACATACAGGTTGAGCTTGAGCAGTTAAACCGCTTCAACATAACAAGAGACAGTCTGCAAATGAGTGAGCCATTAACAGGCAAACTAAACATGTAGATTGTACAAAGTAGATACTTGGAGTTTGTAGCATTAAGATTAAGATTAATTGCAGCAAAACCCTGAAATTTGTCACCAAATTCAATAAATTTATTGTCTCATGTACTTATTGTGAATTGGATTGTTTGTTTCAAATCCTGACTTTTAAAAAGTCTATTTACAGACATTTACAGCTGTTTGTGTTTAAGCAGCACTAATCACATTTAAATGTAATTAGTTTGCCTTAGTAATCAGATAAAAATAGCTTTTTCCATTTTAAAAAGTGTTCAATGTTGTAAAGCATCAAAACCATCTAATTTTAGTATTGCTAGTGTCTGGCATTGTTTCTTGGATAAAAAAAAAAAAAAATGGAGGATGTCCACACTTACAGACAAAAGTCCCATAAAAATAATCCAAGTAAAAATACTCACCAAACTATACAGATTAAAAAATAGAAGCTTAGACATGTCCCAAACTCCTGCTTTACACCAAACGAGGTATGTGATTTATTTGCGTCTCCTGCGTGTTTATGAGTAAGAGGTGTAACTTCTTAACTTTGACACGCAATCTGATATCGATTCACTGGAGAGACACTACACTGACGCGGGATGAAGAGAGAGTTTGAGGTAGACAAAAGCCTTGCTATTCAGGGAATGGTAGTGGGGATCTAGGCAGCAAAAAGAGCTATGTGTGGTATCCTGTTACACAATGCCAATTTACTGCTTCAACACTCACTACATTCTATACAGCCCACTCTAACACCTCCCTCTGCCTACCTCTCTGTGTCTGCCTCTCTCCAGCCTCAGCTTCTACACACACCTTTATGCTATTTCTGCTGGAGTGCTCGTATTATATACTGAGAGAAGTGGTCACCCATCTAGTTATAGTATTGAACTTTTTGTGTGTGGCTATGGTAACGCCAGTAGCTGAATCTCTGCATGTGTGTGTTTTCAGAAATATATGTGGAGTGTGTGTTGTGGATTGTATGAATATGATGTGTCCCCGATGCAGCTCTATTGTTTGTTTGTGTGTGTCTGTGTGTGATGTGACATTACAAACACCTTGCCTCCATGCACTCCTGCCTGTTTCCTTATTTTACCCTGCCAAACACACACACACAATACCACAAAAACCCACATAGACACGCAACGCTCGCCGTCATCGCTCTGATATGTGATTCACATCACTCGAGCACTGGCTCTGCTGAAAGCCTTAATAAGGTTAGAGAGTAAGTGCTGTGTGTTTGTGCCTACTAGCTGCTCTCCGTGCGTGGGTGTGTGTTTGCATGCATGGCTCTGCGTGTGTGTGTGTGGCAGAGGAGTGCATGTGTGGAGGACTGAGAGGCGACTGTCCGTTCTGTAGTTGCTCATTATTGAGGTGTTTTTTTTTTTTTTAAATCCCCTCTCTTCCTCTTTTCTCCTCCACTCTTTCTCCTTTCTCTCATCCTCCGGAGTCAATTCGCGAGTTTCCGTCAGAGGAACAAGTGATCGCGCTTCCCACCTCCTCCCTCTCCTCCCACTTCTCCTCTCTCCCTCCCTCCCTTCCTGCTTTGATTGGGCTCTCTCTCTCTCTCTCTCTCTCTCTCTCTCTCTCTGCCTCTGCAAAGCATTCCACTCTGTCCCGATCACTTGCCCCTGGCTCACTGCTTTTCCTTCTTCTCTGTCGTTCAGTGGCTGTATGAAAGGAGCGCCGTGTGGTCACAGGCAAGGCTGGTGGAAGAAGTCAAAGCAGAGGTAAGCACACTCTTTCTCTCTCTCTCTCGCTCTCCTCTCCTCTCTTGTCCAGTCTCTTCTTCTTCTTGTCTTCAGGGAGTGGCTGACAGACTCAGGGGCAGCTCTCAGATTTGAATTATTTCACCTTAGACTGCTTGATATGATTGTCTTCCAAATCTCATCACTCCCCTTTTCTTTCACTCAGTTTTTTTTCTGTCAGTTTCTTTGTACTGCTCCCTCTCTGTTTTTCTCTGCTCTGTCTTATTTACACGCTCTGTTTCACAATGTTTGATACCATCTCTTATCTCTACCTCTCCTGCACTCCATCTACCTCTCTCCTGCTCGTTTGCTTCCTGCTTCAGTCTCTCCCTCTGTCTGTCCCTGAGTGAAGTGCGGCACACAGCGCTCTACATCTGTTGCGTGTCATTCTGTGCTGCCTATCAGATTTCCCATAAAGCTCCTGTGTTGTTCTTAATTGCTTTGTCTGTGCCGTATTTCCCGAGCCTCCCATGTATCTGTCTGTTTAAAAAACTCCCAATGAGACTTTAGGAGAATATCTGTCAGATATGTTGTAAATTTAATACATAAAGATTTTTTTGTTGTTGTTTTTGCATCTTATAAATAGCTCCTACTCTTTATGTGCTTCTGAAGTATTCGGTATCTCAACTTTTCTTAAACATTTCAAACTGAACGATGACAGTTTGTTTATTCTGCGATAAAGTGAGGCAGAGGAGAGGAGATAGAGTTTGGTCTTCTCAGTGATTGGCTGTTTAATGGAGATCTATGGTGTAGGGAGTTGCTGCACTCCAGGCTCCGTCACAGCAACATACTTTCACTATTACTCTTTTGTCTCAGCCGGCCATTTGTGTTGGTTATATATGGAGCACAAGCAAGCGCTGAAAGGTTGGAATTAATGTGTGCGTGTAAGAGAGAGCGCGGGAGAGAATGAGCTATATACTGTTATAAATTTGTGGGTCTACTTTGCACTCAGTCAAAACTTGCATGCTAGTGGCTCGCCGTGTAAATGTATATTCAAGTGTGCTTTTCCATTAGAGAGATGGAAAGTGTGCTGTAAGTCTGTTTATATTTACTTTCTGTAAATAGAGTGGATGTGACCACTCAGTCTTAGTCTCACATCCTTTCCTTTCCTTTTTCTCTCTTTGTCTTCGTCACACCTCTCTCACCTTTTCTTCCCAGAGGCCATCACACTTAAATCAGTCACACAGCGTCAAGAAACCTCTTGCACTGAAACACCAATCACTGACATTGCAGATTATATTTTTACAATCTGAAATACCAAGTTTTTTGAAATATTAATCACCATACAGTGTCACTCTCAATATATTCTCTGCTCACTGCATGTAATGTTCCATGCAATCCTTCACACTGTGCAAATGTATATAGACATGTATACATGCATGCAATGTACACAATCTGTTCACCTCTTGCACACGTATATGAAGGATTTATTCTCTATTTATTTGCAGTGCTTTTGCTTTTATGGTCTATTTGCACTTCTACAACATGGTAATACTGTTGACTTGTGTATCGACTCTTGGTGTATACATCTGGTGGTGATTTTAAATAAACTATATATAAACCTACTTTCTTTTTATATGCTATGACAGTACAGCCCTACATGTCAGTTCAGTTTAGTTTTTGTTGTCCTCAATCCAAGCTGTATGTCTATTTTTGTGTTAGTTCACTGAGAGCAATTTAAAACTGAAGTCCAATTCCATGTGTGCACATTCGTGAACAATAAATCTGATTCTGATTTTGTTTACCCCTCTGCTCTCTCTCCTTTTTTTTCTCTGTTTATCCTTCACACTGTCTCACCCTGCTCACTCAAAACATGCCACTTTGCTGTCTGTCTGTCTCTGCCTCTACATTCTCTTCTTTTTCCCGCCTTCACCACCTCACGCCCCCAACCTCCCTCTTGCAGGTTGTAAAATGGATTCTCCTCAGTCAGAGTCATCAGGGGAAGGGCAGAAAGCGGAAGAGAATGGAGCCCAAGGTGAACTACAAAGAGGTAGGAGGCACACCGCTGTATTAAGAGCTCCATCCACCTTCCCTTTGCACTACTCCTTCTCTCGGAAAAGTGCATTTTCTCTTGTGGAAACCTTTATGCTCTCATCTAGCTGGATCTTCTCCTCTCTTAAAGAAGCTGTGATTCTTTTTTCTCTTTTTTGTTTGACAACACAATTATCCCCAGTTGTGTTTATGTGTTGTGTCTGCCAGGACAGACAACCCTGTACTTGTTTAAGTCTATGTTTATGTTGTGTCGTCTTCCACATATTTAACCTTTTAAGCGCTTGTATACATCACATACCCTCCGCCGTTTTCTGTGTGTGGTCATGGCCAGTGTGTGGGATGTTGTCTGTGTTTGTCTGGGAGGGGGTGGGAACCATTTAGCCTCAACATTCTGGGCTTGAGTCCGGCCTTGAACCGTTGCTGCATCCCTCACTCCCTTCCCACACTTCCTGTCAATTGGCACTGTTTACTACCGAATAAAAAGCTGAAATATGCCCAAAAAAATTAAAAAAAAAAAAAAAATCGAAAAAGACGGTTTGTCTGTCTGTATAGGGTTAATTAGGGCTCTCTAGGGACGGCTAATTTCCTCCACCCACTAATTGACACACAGACACTTGCACACACGCCTGTATCATTAATGAACGCACATTGATCTATAAGCCACAGAGGGCCAGAAGTCATTAGCATGACGAGAGCAGCTTTTATAAATCACTCGCAATATGCTCAGACTGTAGGAAACATTGGCAAAGCCTCTCATTTTTTGCACGATACATTTTATGGCATGAATAAGTTAGGCGAGTGCCCCTGGGTGTCTTTGATTCAAATTGTGGAAGGAAAAATAAAACACTCACTCATTGCCAAGAATATTGTATACATCCAGCAGCTTTTAAGGCTTTAAATTTCCCTTCAACACTTCATGCTGCAGCTTTCAGCAGATGTAATGTCAGCTTTATTCATAAACAAAGGAATAAATGTAAAGCTGAAGCTGAAACCCACAGAGTATTTCATAAAACTGGTGTTGAGATGATTTTCTGGGATGAGGGTGTCTTTGGTTCCTGTGTTGTAATTCGGAGCGCACGGTGAATGAAATGCCTGTATAGTCCGCGGCCGGTGCAGCCCCCCCCTTCAACCACCTGATACCTACCGTCTGGCATATTTACAACATACACACACATACACACAAAAGCGCTTACTTCTAAGGGGCAGCAAAAAGGGCCTCTTCCTGTGGTGGGTGGGTGGGTGGGGGGGTCGGGGGGGGGGCAGAGAGTGCTGAAATCAGCCTCATGAAAGAATAGCCAATTACTGTCCACTTGGCCATACACAATAGTGAGAAAGAGAAGGGAGGGACGAATGGACGCACGGATGGAGTGGGGTGGGGGGGGGGGGGGGCAGGGGCGGGGATTGGGAGTTCAGCGTTTGAAGTTACACCATAAAAGCCATCCTGAAAGGAAACACGAAGTGGCCCCTCCCCCCTTATCCATCCACCTCTCTCGCCTCTCTCCCCCTGTGGCCCGGCCCTCTCCTCTCTCCTCCTCTACGTCTGCCTCCCCTCCCTTTGTTTCTGCGTACAGAGAGTGCCCCGTGGATGGACCAGGTGTATTTTATATTACTCCTTCATGTACTTCAAACACCCAACAGCCCAATTTTTACTCAACCCCTCCTCTTTTTATCTACCTCTCCTCCCTTTCTCTTCCCTCTGTCTGCTAGCCTGTTGCAAGGCTATAAATCAACCAGCATACCTGATCAGCAAAGAGGGAGGAAAGTCGGTTAAAACACAGGATACATGAAGGTGGAAGAGGAAGAAAAAACTTTTAATAAATCAGAGACAAAGTAAGAACTTGAGCAAATAAAGTCAAATAAAAAATCAAACTAGATGACGCCACCACAGGACATTATGTTTCCCCTGTGGTTGTCTTTTAGATCAATTCGAATTGGAATGGAAACATGCAACAAAGCCACAGAATGATGCACTTGGGTTGAAAAATACAAGGAGAAAGAACAGAGGATTCTTCAGGAAAGAGAATTAAAAGGCGATGGAAGAACTGCATGGAGAGAGAAAGATGAGAGATGAGGAAAAAGTAGAAAAGTAGAGCAGAACAGAGGGCTTAAATTGGTAAGCTCGGATTTTAGGGAGCTGAGGATCGAAGCATGAACGAGACTAGTGCTGAGCCAAAAACTGATGTTTGTAAATTCTGGCAAGGTAATCAATGAGTTGTGGAGAGCAGAGTGGATGTTAGAAGATGACTGGTCAGACGATGTGAGAGCGTTTTAGTGAGAGAGGCACGGGGATGGCGAGGGCGGAAACAGGAGCTAGGACTTTTAGTGGGCAGGAATTAGGCCGAGACAGGGTCGCATTTAGTGCTAATGACATCATGGATGATTAGGGAATATGCACACACTCACAAACGTATAGATGCACTCAGTGGAAAGAGCCAGACACCCCCTACAGAGCAGCCCAGGATCTGCTCCATTTAATAGGGCCAAAGTTTTATTGCCAACTTCCCCTCGTCTTTGTTTCTGTTATGTTATTGATTCCCATGCATCTTAGTGTGCATCTGACTTTTTTTTGTGTGTGTGTGTATGTGTGATGAGTGTGCGTGTGTCCAGTGTGTGTGGAGACGTCTGTGGAGGGATATTAGTCACGCCCGTGTGGTAATGGGCCTCATTTTGCTCTCATTTTCATCTGCGGTCTCCATAATGAGAGGGTCCGTCCGCCCCTGCTGATCAGGACAGGAAACCCTGTAGGGGGAAAAGAGCCGTGAGTAGCGGGAGACCTTGGCCAACTTTTCTGGGAACGACATGCTCCTCTGCATTTTAAAGATGATGTCTGCAAGTTGCAATGGATCTCGGTCTCATATTGATCAGATGAGCTCCATGGTAATAGGCCTCAAAGATGATCAGTAGGTATCACAACGTGTCTAAACCGTTCCTGAAACCTCAAATTGCAGCTTTGCAGTACGATACTTGCCAAACAACTGGCCTGCAGAATGGGCCTAATGGCTGACAGATGCTAGCCTGGATCTCACTTCATTTACGATTTCCGAGAGGGGTTATCAACAGGCGTTGACCAAAAAGCTTCTGGACACAATTTGATAAATGTAAAACCAGACAGAGCAACGAAATGTGTGATGCAGCACTGAGCTCCACATGCAAAGTGCTTTGCTTGGACTGATTTCAAGCTGCAAAAAGGTGAGAAATTGGCAATGCAGTGATAGAATCTTGATTCCAATTCCATCAGCAATGTCTAGTTTGACTTTTTGATCTTGGTTTTGTGAGTCTCATGAGTTGCACTGGACAGGCGTGCAGACTGGAGGCGATGGCCAATTTAGAGTAGCAAAATGTGTGACTTTTCAATTCTGGGCCAGTAGCACTCTTCTGTCAGTCACGGTATTAAAACCTGTCCCGTACAAGATTAAGGTTCAGATCTTTATTGCTTTTACAAGGGAAATTCAAATTACAGTAGAGGACAAAGACACACACACAACATACAAGAGGACATGGGACATTGACCAAAACAGTCAGAGCAAACAACCATATAAAAAAAGATGTATCTGTTCATTAAATAGTTGTGATTGGCTCAACACGAGCCAGGACGAGTGGCAATCTGTCTGAATGGGAGGGGGGCCAGACCCATCTGCCAGAGCGAATAAACCATGAGCTCAGCAGATTGGTCTGTTTCCCAGGCTCGACAGATGCAGCAATTTTGACATAACATTAATTTAACACGTGAAATCATTTAATTTTAATTCATATTTTTACCTGGTGATTTAAAGTTGTTTCTGTTAATGGGGAAAATGACCTCCAAAGCTAAGACTACAGTACTCCAATTTTACATATCTGAGCTAGCGTACAGTATAATATATTTGATGCAGTATGACACATCCTAGCGCCTTTGGTGCAGATGCGATAAGGTTCTGTATATAGAAAGTGTTTACATAGCTCTTCCCCTGGATAAACAAATCCGGGAAATGTCGTAATCCTTAATTCTTGCCATTCCTGCAGAAACTGTTCTTGACTGCACTATTTTTAACTTTACAGCGCTCACCTCTCGGAATGTAATGCTAAGGCTGCCCAGTTATTATGTCCATCCTTTATTATGTCTATCACTTAAATGACACCAAAAGATGCAATTGAAGGCTCTGAAAATGCTTGTAAGGAAAACCAGATTTTTATTTTTGATCCATGTCATGTTTTTACCTTCTTAAAAGACAGAACTGCAGCAACTATGCCAACAATAAACACATACATTTTAACTGTATATAAACACTTATATATACGTCTTTAACTTGCCAGCTGTGAAGTGGCACAATCACAACTCGGTCTGAGGGTTTTACTCGAGACACCAGGATCTTACCACAATTTATTGCTGACATGTTGGGTGGGGTTAGTTTATTACTAGTCTTTCTTAGGGCATCTTATGCCTTACAGTACAGAGATAAAAAGATGGTGGGGGAAAGACATGGGCAAGGACATGAAATAAAGGTCCCTGTCTGAACCTAAAATAGGGAGCTTTTAACCCAGTTGACATCAAGCTTATTGCCTTAGAGGTAAAATAACACAGAAGACATTTTGTTCTTTATGGTAGTCCAGGTTTGCCATGGGGACGCAGATGCCAAATTCTATTTTAAGAGATAATTTAAACCTACAGAGAAATGAACCGAATTAGAGTGGTGACTGAAATCCCTTGTGTTGTGCTTAGGTGCAAAGTTGATGGCTTGACAGGGGAGGTAGTAGTGGTAACTGGAGCCCCCGTGGGAGGGTAAACGGCAGGGAGGGCATGATCAAAGAGCCTCTTCAGTTGGGTGGGGTTTGCGGGTGGCACACAGTACACGAACTTGGCTTCTGTAGGGAGGGATTGGGGGAAAAAAATTGTTTCAGTATGTGCTAATTTGTGAAATGAAAAAAATAGACTAATTTTCAATATAGTCTTTGTTTGCCAGCTACAGACAAAGGTGTGCTGTGTTTCCAGATCTCTAATAAATTGGTGGTGATGATGAGAAAAACCTAAAAATAGCTAATTAACTGTCTGCTAACAGTCTTATCTGCTACTTTTTTGCAATCTACCTCTTCTTCTGTTGTTTGTTCAGTTTGTTTGACCGGTGCCCATGAAATAAAGCACATCTTAGTGCTTAGTAATGGTGTTTTCATGGCATCTGGGTTGTTGTTGTTACCTATGATGAAACGTCACCACTTCAAAGTACAACTCAGCCACATTTGCTATTCGAATGGGATGAGGACACATCGCACATCTGGTTTTCCTTCATCTCCCTTCTCTCATCTCCCGTGTACCGCCTCTTGGTTTATACTTCCGTCTCCCCTTCCTTCTCTTCTACTCTTTCTCTGTTACACTTTTTCTTACTTGCTCTGCCTCTCTCATTCTGTGTCTCTCTCCCTCTGTGATTTATTGGCAATGAATCAAGGATGAGGGAGTATGCCGGAGGAGAGATGGGAACATTCAGGGAAATGGCTGTTTCCGGCCAGACTTCATCATATCAGGATGGGAAATGGTCGGAAGAAAAGTGTGTGCTTCTGTGTGTGTGTGTGTGTGTTTCTCAATTATCAGACTAACTGGGGATCAGCTGAGAGTCCACTACTGGGAGCCACAACACCTTAATTGTCTTTAAATAGAGAATTTGAGCTCAAACATACACAGAACATGCAGGATTTGATGATGTCTTTTAAATAAACTGCATGAAATCATTGTCCCATTAGTGGCCGGGCTTGCTAACTGACAGTTAACAAGCTTTTTTTGTTTAGAGAGCTGTCTTTATTGAATGAAATTATGTCAGGAGAGACTTAATGCCTCAGTACAAGAGAAGCAAAAAAGGCTTTTCTGGACGAGTGACTAGTGTGTTAGAGGCTTGCTTGCCAGCCACAGTAGTTACCTGCTAGTCATGTGAGTAATCTGCATGTCACCAATCTCCTAGAATCGTATATTTTCAAAATTTCTCTGTGCCTCTCTCTTGTAGGACCAGGCCTTAATAAGTAGCCAAAGAT
>JAPZDY010000022.1:15630529-15671722 GCA_029783645.1 Ctenochaetus hawaiiensis | reverse complement strand
GCCAAAGATGGAAAGATGAATGGACAGATGGATGGATTTTATTCCCCCTGGTGTTAACAATTAGACTCCAGCTTGAGATTGCTGTGGGGAGGTGGAGGGTGGAGAAGAAAAAGACAGCAGCAGATACTCATATTCTTATCTACTGTCCTTGTGACACTGACATTAATAGATCCACCGACAATAAGGATTCAAAAGGCACACACATACTGTACTGTAGCCGCAGGTGAATGGATCACTGCATTCCTTTGAGTACACTAGATGAAAGGTCTCTGAAGGCTGAATGCGTGAACTTGGACCGAGAGTGACAGAAAGTGAATGAGAAAAAGAGAATCCGAGGATAAAGGGAAGAGGGTGAGCTAAGGGTATCTAAAGAGAAAACAGAGCTGGAGTAAAACAACAGATCAATGAAAGTATCTCACTAGCTTTGTCATTTTCTGCAGCAACTGTTGGGAAAAGTGCTGACCAGGAGCAACAGATTGTTTGGGAATCAAGGGATCAGCATGCCAAACAACTGCTATTTGATTCACCCTGCTGTCACACTGACTTTGCATCAATTAGCTGTTGATCCAGCGTTACCTGCCAATGAAACTTTCCAGTCCACTTCCATGCCTGTTTGAATAAATGTTTGCCTCTGTACCTTTTTGTTTTGTGACAAAGCTGATGCAGTAAGCTATAAATCTGCTCTTGATTTTTATGGGACATATACACAGCTGTGTTTTCACATGCTTTATTGCACTGCTAACTGGTAATGTGTCCACTTTATAAGGCTCTAAAGTTTAAACTGTAAAACTCATACGGTGATATGACAAAATATGACTGTATAAACTGACTGAAAGTAAAATCTGCACAGTGTCTGTAGAGGTGTAAAGGATAGACAGCATTGTGTTTTCGTCCGACCGATGTATCATGATATATATCTGTCTGGCCTGTTCTAAATCTCATTACAAAATCTTAGATATTATAGAAAATTGGGCTGCTTTACGCTCAATTACTCAGGTTTAATGCATCAAAGTCAAATGTTTTCCCTTTTGATAGGTAGTAAAAAGCTAGAGAAGAGGAAAGAGTAAGAAGAAAATTAAAATTTATCAGCAGCTTGAGTGTTCGAGAAGGGATGATTTATGAAGAGATGGGAGGAGAGGAGAGAGAGGAGATGGCTCCAGTTGTGTTGTGTTAATGAGGGAGAGCAAGACTGAAAGAAAGCGAGAGAGAGAGAGAGTGCCAGTGTGTATTTGTCTCATTTATCACTCAGCAGCAGTTCTGTTTTCGGGGTCGTTTGAAGCTCACAGCCTGTCTCATCTCGTCCAGGGACTCCCCACAGTCTACATGTGTACATGCTTGTATGTTGTGTGTATATGTGTAAACAGTAAAGACGGGGGGAGGAGGGGGTAAAGAGATCCCCAGTCAGGGTTGACAATGCTAACAAACCATTTCATGGCAGACATAGGTGCTCCAAAATACCACTTAGGACCTCATAAGTCTCAGAGGAACCCACCCTTTGCACACTCACACACACACACACACGCATATATATAAAAAAGCACACACACAAGGTGAGGCACTTAGTAGTGGTGGGATGTTCATGGGGTACAGTGAGGGGTGGTTTTATGGAGCAAGCACAGGGTTTGACAGGCATCACTGAAGTGGTCAAAAAGAACACACACCCTTGCACACACACACACACATACATACAAACACACATACACATTCTGAATCCCAGAAGCATTTGAGTGTCGTTCAAGTGCAGCTGTGTTTGTCTTTCCAGCACACATGGAAAACACATCAGGGACAGAGAGAGAGAACACAGCCTGCTAAATATGGCTGCCACAATACGTACAAAACAAGCACAGCATTTTGTCACATGCAAACATAAATTGTTCATTTTGGAGCGATCCGAACACAAATTTAGACATCCAGAATAATGCAGTGCTATAAAAATGCACTCCAGTGCAGAGGTCACGCTGTGAAACCCAGTGACGCCTCGGCCTGATATTTAGTGTACAGTCATGTTCAATATAGGCCCAGGCCATAAAATGGAGCTGGCTTTTTAGTGGTGGGAAATGAATCAATGCTTTTGCACATAAAACCCAATTTAGGCGTCACCTCATAGTTTTCATAGGTACAGTATGTAATGTTGTGTTTGTGTGTGTGTGTGCAAATGCAGCATGCTGATATTTAAAACATCTGTCTTTTCCTGGTAATGGCTGGAGAGTCGACAGTACTCTCAGACAGCCTTGACGCAATTAGCCTCGTCAAAAACACACTTACACACAGATACACCCACTTTCATGCATGCAAAGTAATAAGAAATGTATGCTACCAGGCCCATAGAGGCCGAAGATTACTGAAATCCCTGCACATGAAACAATAGCTAAGTGTCTAAGATATGTGATGGTGTGTTAGAGGGAAGCTTGTCATCACAGAGACTGTCAAGCTTACGATGCCCTTACCTCATTTGTTGAGGTCATAGTGGTATTTATGCTATAGGATCAGTTTATTTTGGCCAAAGCACAGGATTCTGTTCCCTGTGCGGTATAGATAGATAGATAGATAGATACTTTATTGATCTCCAAGAGAAATTCACATGCTACTATTAAATCTATTATAAACACCGAAAGAGTAGAGACAAATTACTATAAATGGACTGGTGTCAAGAACCCAAATGTGCAAATAATCCTAGACTTATTCCACATAGTTATGTTTTCTGAAATAGGAGTTTAGAAGATTAAAATCTCCAGGTAAGCAACTAAGGAATATCATCAGATTTTGCAATCAATCTTTTAGTACTTGAAGCCAGAAAATAGTAGTAAAAAATACTAAATTCCTAAATTCCAAGATGACACCTCCAAAACTGATAGTTTTGTCTGACCATCAGCCAAAAGTCCACATAGATCAGATAAATTCAATTTATTGTTACATAAAACAAAAAAAGCAGGAACTTCCTACAACTGAGAAGCTTGAACTTGGAAACATTTAACATTTTTGCTTTAAAAATGACTTTGTAAATTAATTGATTCTCAAAAAAAGTTGTTTATTAATTTTCTTTGTTTTAGCTTGAGAAACATTCTTGCTGCCAGGAATCCAGATATCTTTGGAGCTTATTTTTGTTGTGTGCTGAGGAATAAAGTGCTATAAAATGGAGGCATATTGTCTTGCAGACAAGTTATAATAATGATGCACATGTTGAATCACAACAAAGAAGCTATGCATATTGTTTTTACACTGCTAGGGGAGTCAGGAGTAATCTAATATTAAGACAGTGAGACAGATACACATGAAAGCTGTTCAATTGTTGCCAGCAGTCATACTGCAGGCGACAGCCTCAGCTCCACACTTTCCAGTCTGGAATATCATGTGTTGCAAAGCTGGATGTGGTCTTATCGTACAAAAAAAGACAGAAGGATTGTGTTCTGGGGTTTCAACACAAAGTAAACAACAAGTTTTGAATTTCTTTCCGATCTGTTTTTCCCATTGGTGTCTCTCTACGATGCTCTCTCTTATTCCATCTCTCCTGTGTTTGCGGTGTCTTCTGTCATTCTCTAATATCTACCTCTTTTTTTTCTCCCTCTGTGTGTGTGATTGGTGTGTGTTTCTTGGTAGCGTTGATGATTCCACAGCTGTGTGTGCACGTCTGTCTGTGCAACAGATATCTGGGCTCAGTCCATCCCACATACCTCCGTCAGCTCAGACTGCTTAAACCCAGCCAGCTTGAAGTTCACACAGAAGACAACACACATGCATACTGCACACACACATACACAAATACATACCACACACAGACACACACACAAAATCTTGTACTTTTTTCTTTGTGAAAATCCCCATTGATGTAGCCCTAGCCGAACGCTAACCCTGTAACACTGACCTTACCCTAACCCTTAACTCTAAGTCAATTACCTCACCCTAACCTTAACCATCCCAACTAAATGCCTAATCCTAGCTCTTAGTCCAACCTAAATTAAGCTAACTTAACCCTTAAAAACAAGTCTTAATCCTCAACAAGCCCCCTGAAGTTGTGAGGACCAACCAAAATGTCCTCACTTTTCAAAAATGTCCTCATTCTGAACAAAATATTATTCTGGTCCGCACAATGTAATATGTATAAGTTATTCCTCACACAGACTCACACACAATTACAAAGACACCATTAACGCAGCTCACACAACCACAGAGAGATGCACTCAGAGTGTCCTCCTGAACATGACCTTTCTATCTGTTGGCTCCGGCTCGGTTAGACTCTCTCTGCTGTCTCCTCATCCCCTCTTGTCTCTTGCCACCACTCCCTCTTTGTGTTTGACTTGTCTGCCAGAGTCATCCCATCTTTCGTCCTCCCACTCTGGCTCACTACCTCTCTTTCTCAGTGTATCTTTCAGCAGCAGTAGATGCTATCACGCCACAATGGAGGTCATCGCCAGTGCATGTTTGTGTTTTACCCCCATTACTGTTGTCCTCTAGCTAAACCCGGCTTGAATGAACAAATCCTGGCTTTGTGTGTGTGTGTGTATGGATGTGTAGGGCTTCTTTTTTTGCCTTCAGTGTGTATTTACATTCTAAAAACTTTGCTATACAATGGTGAGGTAAATTGAATTGCTTGAGCATAAAGAAGTTTTTTGACTCATCCCTTTGTGTGTGTCCGTCTGTGTGTCTGTGCCCTATTAACTCGTGGAAATATTATAATCAAGAGCAGCTCACACCACTGATAATATTTATCCACTACTCCTCAAAGGAAACTGCAGTGTGAGTGGTAGCCACTGTTGCTTTTTCCCCCTGGGGATAATATTTAACCACGACCCCTAGGCTGCTCTCACCCTCTCAAGATCAGGCCAGAACAAATGACAAGAGGAAATTAAACCTGGGTGCTCTGCTATTTTCAGCTGTAGTCACATTTAATACTTCCGTGCCTTATGTGGTCAGGGAGTGGGCAGATATCTGTGAGATAACTGAATGTACCGTGTCAGTGTTGAGCAGCAGGGTTTAAATGAATTCCAATATGGTGAGAATTTTGTATTGAGAAGTCAGTGTTTTCCTCAGAATGTTGTTGTTGGCAGGAAGAAAATCCACTGAAGCTGGATATACAGACCCTCTCACAGAAGTGAAACCTTCCAACGAAACACAAGGAGTGCTTTTAATGAAGGTGTACATTTAAAGAAATTGATTATCAGATTGTAGATACAGGCAAGCTGTTGATATGTTATCACAGTTCTGATGGAAGAGACCCAAAGGTGAAATATTCTCAGACTTCCTCCTGAGAGTCTGTGGCTTGCAGTCCAGAGCTGATTTGTTCTTATTTAAAACATAAATATTTAAAAACAGTTTCTAAGTATATACTTTTTTTTTTTTTTTTTTAAAGGATCAGTCATTTCCGTAAACTCTATTTTGGTCACACACTTGGGGGCTCTGCTGAGTGTTTACAACAACAGGATGTATGTGAGGCAGACTCAAAATAAACTATAGTGCCAGTTTAAATCATAATAAAAGAGCATGTCAGCTAGTGCAATTGTGTGGTGCTCTGGTGAGTCTTTAATGGTTTTTGGACATCAACAAAGTACTAAAGCACAACGGTATAAGTTATATCATGCTGTGGATACACAGACGATCTATTCTAGCAGGATCCCTTCCTTTTGCAGATTGTTGTTTTTTTAATGGAATTTTGTTGACAAATATTGAACTAATCCTTTATGTTGACTTTTAGAAGAGTGTATCAGTCGCCATCAGTTTGTCCATGTGCAGTTACACAAAAAATCCTGTGTGCCTCTTTTCTCCACCATCCCTTTGCCTTTGTCTGAGCTGACGTCCAGCTGTTTGGATGTGTCACTGTAGTACAAATGCTACAGATTTTTTTCCCCCTCAAACACAAATAGCAGTCCTTTTGTTCCATTTCTGTTTCAAAGGCTTCTCTCTTTCAAAATCCTATGGGTGGTGCAAGAGCAAAGCACTCGCCAGCCACCGCTTAGACCTGCAAACCCCTGGTAGTGACTCCTACTGGTTGGTTGGGGTACCTGCACAGTGGGGGGGGGGGGGGCAGCTGGAGGGAACCTGTTATATCCTTCCGGTGGAGGTGCTAGGTTAAAAAGGACACAACAGGGAGTAGGCCCATATCTGTCTCTAACTCCCCAGAACAACAGTGGCACAAAAAGTGGCAAGTAGTATTCTATGGGAGACAGTGCTTTCGGATATTGAATAGAAATGGGTGAAAGATTAGAAAAGAGGCCTATCTGAAATATGCATGTGCTTGAGGAGTTGTTTGTGCCTCCATTAGGGCTGGAACACTGTATTGTAGGAGGAAAACGAATGGTAAGAGGGTGGCGAGGGAGGCATCCACCGGAGACAGTAAGATTTGCAGCTTGCGTCAAACCATAGAGTGCCAGAGATTAATTAAACTTCTCCTGTTTTTGAGGTGTGTGTATGTGTGAGTGAGTCAGAGCTGTAAGGAGTAGGAGAGAAAACACGTTAATTGCCTTCATGATCAATGCCAAATTGTAAAAAAAAAAAAAATGGAATTTTACACAACACTCCAGCTTCTGTGGCTCCACAAAGAAACTGTTGAGACAGTGAAGAAAAGCTATAAAGTTATCCCATGAGCTGAAAAAGACATGCCTCATGCCCGCTGGAGGTACATGCGCGTGTTCTTTTGTGCGCTCTTTTTGTAGGTTTGTGTCTCTGTGCTTGTGTGAACGTGGATGTGTGCCTGGTTGATTTCCCCCTCAGAGAAAAGTAGTCATTTCCCTCCGCCGGGCCCACTGTGTGTGCTTTTTCAGCTTAACCCCTGACTCACAACCCCGCTGTGACCCCACGCTGCTTTTTGATTGGCCTTAGACTGTTAACTTGAGGGCCAGGAAGGAAAGTGGAGGGATGGGGCAGGGGGGCAACAGCTACTTGGAGCTACCCATCCCAGCAAGCAACAACTGATCAAACACATACTCAAAAACACACATCCACACAATCATGCATTGGCACAGACTGGGTTAAATATTAGGCAATTGAGAAGAAGTAAACATAATGCTTAGTGCATGCTCAAAAATGTAGCCAGCACGCAGCATAAATGAGGCACATAGACTTGTTTGTTTTCCAAATGGGCTCTGTTGATTGGCAAAGCATTGTACGTGCTGTGAATATTTGTTTCCCATTATAGTCCCACTCATGCTGGTGAAAATCCTTGACACTTTGCCTGTTGTCAGCGCATGTGCTCGTGTCAGAAGAGACATTAATAAGACATTTGATCCCAACAGACATGGGGGTTGCAAGGTCAAAACTTCAAAAAGTTTTCAGCCTCTCACTCTACTCACTCTTTTGTCTTGTCGCATTGTGTCTCCCTCAAAAGCCTCCTATGTTTTTTTTTTTCCCTTCCTGATTAGGTTCACGGTTGATTGCAGCAGCCAGATCCACACACAAACACATAAATATACACCCCCATCTCGCTCTCTGTAGCTGTTGTTTTTGTTGTTGTTACCAAACCAGTTCTCATCTTGAAAAAACAAAAGAATGGGAGCCACTCATGATGAGATTGCAGATAGAGGGTTGTAGCTGTAGGTCATCGCCGAGGTCATCAGTCTGTGACCGGCACAATCTGTGAGATCATCACTGTGCTGCAGCAGCGGCAGGTGTGACATCATTTGAGGAGATTATTGCACAGGGAGACAGCTCCATTTCACAAGTTGAAAGGGTAACATGTGACTCAGACTCACAGATAACCTTTCAGCATCTCCTGTGCATGTGTATCTGTGTGTGTGCGTAAGTGCTCCAGCCCATTACCCGAAATTGGTTTTCAAAACCTATGATGTCAGCAGACCTTTTTATAATGTCTTTTTAGACCTTGTGAAGCCACAAGATTGCAGTATCATATCCCCACAGTGTATGAATTTATTTGTCTTTCGTCGCTTATCATATTTATAGGCTCTGTATTTACGGGGTCCTCTCATTACTGCTGGACCTTTAGCTAAAGCCTCCAACACACGCTTCTAAAGCAGACACTCCTGCTACTACAGTTGGTTATTTTTAGGATTTTATTGATACCAATATCAATACTGTTACTGCTTATTGATTCTGATAGCGCTACTGTGTTACTACTCTCCCTAATTCAGTCCAAAAAATAAAGAAATTATTTGACAAGATGTTAAAAGGTTCCGCAGGTATTTTATTATTACTTTTTTTTTGCGGAAATAGGTTAAATTGTTCCCTGAGTTTCCTTTGTGCCACAAATGTCTGCTCAATAAATTATTATCACTATTATTTTTAGTGTTACCTTGACTTTATGAGGTTGAGACAGTTGCATTTTTAGTTGGCAGATCACATCAGTTTTGGAGCAGAAGGCTGCCCTGGGGACAAAGTGTAAGCTGCAGCAGCCACTTTCCCAAAGTAGTAAAACACACAGCACTACTTAAGATTTATAGGATGTTGGATTTGTAACTGTTTCTTGATGTTTCTGGTGTTACTTTCTGTACTACCTTTTTACATATATTACATTAAGCTGCATTATCATAAAATTCAGTAAAGTGAGCCCACACACAGTGCCAATTTAGTGCAGATGTTCAATACAAGTCTTTTCCAGCTACTGTATGAGAGGAGCTCCTGCTAATTTACAGCCGTGTACAAAGTCATCTGTTTCTTTCTAAAAAGGTAGCAAGACTCAATATTCTACTGAAATGTAGACATTTTTCTTGTACTTACACTCCATTTACTGGTTGGAAAACTTATCTTACTATCTATCTAAAAAGAATATGCAGTGTATGAGGTGGACCCGATGGTGCAGTGATTTAAGGGAACCAAATGCACTTTTGCCAACATTTATTATTCCCGAGCTTCTCACAGTTTCTATTCATCATTTAATTTTTTTAGTTTTTGCCTTTTTGCTTGGTACTTTTTATCCCTGACCATCTGCCCCGTGCTGATGCGCATTTTAATTCTGTGCAGCTGTATAGAGCATTACAGCCTAATTAAAAGTGTAAGTATTTGTGATGCTACTTATGCTGTCATGGCTGTAGAGAGAATCTTAAAAGCTTCTTGGTGAACAGTTTCTCCTCAAGACCTGAGACTGCCACTGCAGTTTGAAGAGATGAATCCTTGGACTCTTAAATCAAGTTTAAACTAAAGGCGGACATAGGGAGATAAAGGATGCAAGGAATGGCTTTTAATTGGAGGAGCCAGACACACAGTTTGGCCCAGTGAAAAGAAGAGTGAAAGGAGTTGGTATGGAGACAAGGAGCAGACAGTCATGGAGACAGAGGCAGAGGGAGAGAGAAAAGGAGGGAACGGAAGGGAAGAATGAGCGAAACCTTAGTACCTGAGGCGTGGGCTGAGGCCTTTAGCTGCTGGTGCCAGAATGTGTTTTTACGAGCCTGCGGTCAGACGGAAATAAAAGGCAACCGAGCGGCTGAATGGCATCACACACACACTCACACACACACACACACAATTCAATGGCCTCTCACAGTTTGGTTTTATAATGTCACAGTTATTCAATGTCTCCAACCCCCATAATGCAGTGTGACTGAACAAGCAGCACACACTCCCCAGTGGTACCGAGGTAAAGAGTGAGAGGAGGAAGAGAGGGGAGGAAAGAGAGGTTAAGAAAGCATTAGCAACACTTCTGTACTCCTTTCAACGGTGCCAAGGGCATAGAAAGAGGTTCCCTTATGTTCTTTGGAGTCATTATAAAGATTTTATGGTCAATTGCTTTCTTTTTTTTTTAACACAATCCCTATGGTGACTTTTCTTTTTTTCTCTCTATTTCTTTTTCTGTTATTTTTCTCATCCAGTTTTTAAAATTTTTGTAATTTCTGTTTTATTTCTTTTGACCAATTAATTCAATAAAAAACTTGACTTTTATGATTAACCTACCCAGCAACCCAAAGCAGTTCAAGGGTTCAAGCAAAATTGCCCTGCCAACAGCCCCGGTGAGAAAAGCGCTAAAAAAAAACCAATAAACAGCAGTTAAAAGGAAGTGCAGTTTATTTCTCTACAAACTGAAACGTGGGAGAGTGATGATTCAGTTAGCGGAGGTTATTTGAGGTTCCTCTTGTGGAGATGTGATGGTAAATGGTGAGTGACCTCTTATGGTAGCAAGAGATGAAAAGGGGGGCGGAGATTGTGAACCTGTTGGAGCAAAGAGGATGTGCGGGATGTAAGAGATGGATGAAGAAAACAGAAAAATTTAGCATCAACCCTGTCAATGCATGAAGGCTCCTGGAAAAGGGACACAGGCTCGCTCTCCTATGTACTGTACAGAACGCAGAGTGGTACTAAGTGCCGTTGCCATGGAAATACTGAACGAGTGATGGATTATTGGACAGGGACAGAAGAAGATTTAAGATTTACAGTTTTTTTTATTTGGACAACCCTTTGCCATCTATTCAGGAAAAAGATGTGCAGTGGAGCACACAGAGACTCAAATATGTGTCAGTAACAATCTCTTTGCAACTCTTCACTCATTCAGCCCGATTGATGTTAAGAGTAGAAATATCACAATAAAGTCTCTGTTAATGCTGTGAGTGTGTGTGTTAGTACACATCCTACTCCAAAGGCTAAAGAGTTTTGATTAATTTTGTGCCATATGAACATGTTATGCAGCAGCAGCAGTGGCATGACTAATGTTGCTTAGTCCCATACACCCACACATATGCACTGACACACACACGCAAACGCACGCACACACACGAAAAAATGTAGCTGCTTCCTCCTTTTGACAGTTTCTCTCTGTTATTCACCAACGCTCATTTTCTCCAACTTCCATAGGAATACTGTGCACAGCGCTTCATGCACACACAACACACACACACACTTGGCTCTATGTGCATTTTAATGTGTTTATTGTATGTGGTGGACATCATATCCTGTGTTTACTATAGCTGTTTGTCTCAGCCACTGTGGCAAACAGTCTAGTCTATATTTGTGCATACGTGCACTCGTATGTGTGTATGAGAGACATTGTTCTGTAGAGGTTTAGCGGTCAGTGTGTGAAGGGGACATTTCAGCTACATATTTCCCAGAGGTCCTTGCAAGGCTCGACTCAATATGGAGCGGTTGCAACCGACCCATGTCAGCGGTTTGTACGGAAGTTGAGTGTGTGTGTGTGGGTGTATGCATTGTTTTATATATAATGTTTATATGAGTGAAATTCCAAATGGTCTGGGTGTGTGCATGAGGATGTGTGTGTGTGTGCGTGTGTGTGTGTGTGAGGGAGAAGAGGGAGCGACAGACTGTGCATTCTGTCTATTTCACCATTAGCATTCCTCAGCTTTGACGGACAGTATGGGAATGAAATGCCCCTTTCATGTGGCCAAATTCAGTGTTTTTGTGTGTGTGTGTGTGTGTGTGTGAGAGAGAGAATGTGTGTGTGTGCATATGCGTGTGTGTGAGAGGATCTTTTCACATGGATAGTTGAGCTAGAGAGGGATCCATTTCCCCCTTCAGTGGTAAAGGCCTTTCAGCACTGTACTATTAAGGGCTATTGTTAGAGTTACCCATGACCTGGTCATGACATGGGACTGTGTGTGTATGCTTGTGTGTGTGTGCACGTATGTGTGTGTATGTGTGGGTTGTTTTTATGCGTTTGTGAGCCATTCTTCAGGCTCTAACCATTAATAAGGGAGTACTCAGCCATGGAGTTCACCTTTTCCCCTATTATTGCTCTCTCTCTCTTACAAATCTCTCTCTCTCTCTCTCTCTTTCTCTCTCTAACACACACACAAACACACATCAATGCACAAGCTACTCTGAAACACGTTTTCCGTCATCAATGTGAAGTTATTAACCAAATGCAGAGCCTTGCAGTAGCTGCCAAACACCTTAGGAATATGTAATTGAACCAGTTAACTGTCGGTGATGCTATTTAGTCTTTACTTTAAAGTCACAGTTCTTAAGAGCTTTGCATAACGTGTAGATTTAATTGACATTTAGATACATTCAAAGGTGCAGAACAGTTCCAAAGTCCTTCTGACATAAATGCCAAAAGATTGCAGGGTCATAAGGCAAAACCTGAAGTGTAGAAAGTGAGAGACAGCAAGTTGGCTGAGTAGGTACTATCTGCACTCGAAAGATCTTTAACAAACTTTGAGACAAAGATTTTATTTTTTATGCTCCAAGAGGGTCAAGTTGTGTTCCCAAGGACAATATATGTTAAGTATAAAGTGGCATTGAAAAGAAAAAACCCAATGAAGTACACGTTGTACTTGAGCATAAACATTTAGTTTTTTATAGAAGTAGGTAAGAGGTGGGTGGTGTACAGTTGATGTTGGTGACTTTACCATGGAGATGATGCATGTTATGAGGCAGACAATCTGTGTGTTTTGTGTGTGTTCCCGCATGTGTGTTAGGATAATTATAGCAATATAAATTGATTTGTAATGTACCATCATTGACCAGGAATTTGTTTTTGGAGACACTGGTGCAGACGTATTGATTGCCACCATAGCGACATGAGTACATACAGGCACAACAGGACCTTGCAGTGTGTGTGTGTGCGTGTGTGTGAAAAAGAGCAGTGTTTTATTGCTTTGGACTCCTCACTTTTCAAAGGGTCAGAGAATGAGAAGGATCATGGGTGGGCCCCAAAGAGACCCTTAGAGATGAAGACGCCACTACAGAAAACACTCAGCCTTCACAAAATGGAGGGAGGATGGATGAAGAGGGGAGAGAGTCGATAGAGGGTGAAGGGAAAGACGGCATATCAGATTTTCCATTGAGCTAGTTGATCGTCTGTGCATGTGTGTGTGTGTGTGTGTGTGTGGAACAGTCACGGAAATCTCTTGCTCCTGTAATGGAATAACATGAAGTACAAAATAAATGTAATCATTAAGTTATTTAGAAAACACAGGTTTAAGTTACATTTTGTCAAAAAAATTACATTGAAATGCATTTCTCCTTTTATGCAGAACAGAAAGTTCATTCAGTGGCTTTGCAATTTGTCACTGTGCAGTTTTGCCTCTTTTTTTTGGGGACAGTGTGGGTCAACAAGACTGTTTGGACATATTTGAGAACAGCACCTTTAAGTGCAACGTGGCTAACAAGGAGCTGTCCTTCCCAGCAGACCGGCTCTATTCATCAGCCAGTATGCCCTTAAATTTTGAGCTTTGTTTTTGATTGGTTCTCATTTTTTAATTTACACTTTTATCTGCCAGTCAAATCAACACACATAGCCCCAAGCAAGCAGAGGCTGCCATGTCTTCGACCAACTGACCACATCGAGGCAGATGGCCATGTCAGTGCACAAGAACACCTTTCACTGCTGAAGTTCAACAATATTTTCCTTGTGAAATCAGAAAAGGCTCTAACATGAGTGCACAGTGTAAAGCTTGTTAACCAGCAGTGAAAATGCTCTCAGCATCAACATGCTTGATATCAAACCTGAGGAACATCTATAGGAAGTTAGTTTAAATGCAACTAGTTTATAAAAAACAAATATAATGAGTTACACTATTTTTTATAAGTAATTAAGGCAGTTACATAACTTAATACAACTAGTAATATGTAACCTTTCACCTTTGAAAACCAGCCTTCCCAAGACTGGTTAAGCAGTGCTGGTAAAACTGTTGGATTTGACTGTTTGCTTGCTGGAGTCTCAGTGTTATTCCCTCATCTCACAGCTACATGCTGAAATACTTCCTTAAGTCAGGTATTTCCCAGCAGCACTAAGGCGCTTGTTTACCAATGGCAGCTTTCAACAGATTGGCCTTATAAAATATACATCGCACGAATACTTTTCACTGGATGTGTTTACCTGCATAGAGGACTTTTGTCTGCCTGTTTTTTTCTGTCTTCCCCCTTCGTTCTTTTTTCCTCTTGCTCTCTCTTTTTCGCTCGGCTTCACTCAGTCACACACACACACACACACACACACACACACACCTCATACCTATTTTCACATCAGTCTCTTTGGGCCCTTCAGCCATTAATTGTGTCCCAGACTGGGACCAGAGGGAAAGTGTGGCTGGTTGTGTTGGGTGTATACACAAGAGAGGCAGGCAAGGCTGGGCACAGCTCTCCCCAGAGGAGGAAGTCGCTGTCTCATATCGCTGCCCACATCCATCCTCGGAATGATTGTCTAAACTGCTCAGTTTTTACTATCCCTAAAGATGTAAGGCATTAGAATAAAATAGCTTGTTTTCTTTCAGGTTTACCTCAGGATAATGCAATCGGCACATGTACTATTAAGGAGCAACAACAAGACTCTCTAAAAAAAACCTTTCTTCTTTTCTCAATTTTAAGGCTCTGTCATTGCTGCAATCAGGGATTTCACAGCTGTCTTAAAACTACAAAGAATCAATGTTTTAAAAGATTTTTTATTTTTTTTTGCAGTGTGTGTGTCCCTGGTGCTTCTCTCTTTGTTTGTCTGCAATAGAACAATACGAAAAAATATATCTTCATTGCTTTGTTTCACTTCTCTTTCTATCCTTTATTCAAATTGTAATATTTTCACATCTTATATCCTCTTTTGCATTTTTTGTAATATTTCCCAACTGAACGAGATTCACTTGGTTTACCATATTTATTTCATTGCCATATCAGCTGTGTTATTATGCTAGCATTTCATCTGTTGGAGAGGCAGCATTATTATTTTCATTAATTGCTAGACTTATATTGATTTTTTTTTCATTAAGGCCTCCCCAGCACTGAAAAAGGAAACTTAACTTAAATAAATGTGTTTGAGAACAGACTCACAGCATGCAATAACTTTATAATTTTTGCTAGTTTAGTAGTTTGTGGCTGCTGGTGTAAGGACGATGTGACTTTTTTTTTTTTTGCTCATAATGTCCAATAACATGTCCTATGAGATTTTATGAGAGAGCTTGTATTAGTTGGCGTTATTAATCTCATGCATTGGTTTGTCTCCTCAGGTGACGTCAGAGCAGCTGGTGATGCTTTTGGAGCTTCTGCTGGAGGAAGAGGAGCTCAGCGTGGCGGCAATGCGCGTTCTGCAGAGAACTTACAACCTGCAGGATCAAGACGCTGAGGTAAGACCACACACACACACACACACACACATAAACACATGAATACACGTATACACACATGCTCAGACAAGTGAGTGTATGCATCCAAGCTCCATAAGCTCCCGCAATAATAAAAAGTAGGTTTCCTCTCCCTTTCCATCACAAGGCACACTGCTTAGTAATGTGTAATAAATTCTGCTGTTATAGCAGCTCTCTTCTTTACAGCCGCCATTACTGACTAAATCCCACAAGTATTCGCTTCATGTTTTAGTACTGCACAAAGTTCCTTAATGGTACTATTAAAGATGTTTGTGTGCGTGTGTGTGTGTTTTTCCTGTCTGTTTGCGCTCTGCAGCTGTGTGTGTTGGCGGCTGTAGAGCTCCTTACTGTACAGTGCCGCCCCTTAGTACAGAAGCATTTGTGTGAAAACACAGCTGCAGCAGAGCCTGTAAACGTTCCAGGCTAACCTCCATTGTTAACACATGGCTCGCCTTGAAAAGAAAAAATTGATACATATTTAGTTTTTTACAAGTTCTTATTAATTATATGAGCTGTTTTGTTGCAACAGTAATGTATATAATGGGGCTCAAATGTTCTGCCATACGGAGCCAAGCGGTTATTGTATTGAATCCAGACATCTGAGGTTGCATCTAAGGCTGTTTTTATTATTTACATTCCAACTCAGGCCACTTGTTCATGTTCTAACAAATAGGAAAATGTTCCACTTTTATTTTTCAAATGTTTCCTTGACTTTACTAACTAAATAACCTTGCATTCAAAAAGCAGAGGCTACTTTGCGTTTGGCCTTGGGTCCAGCTTCAGGTTCAGGCTTATTTAATCAGACTTCCTGGCAGATGAAAGCAGATTCTCAATCGCATTTTCCAGGAAAAACTTTTAGTGTTTGCTAAAAATACACAGGGCCATTATGCACATAGCCATGCATGGAAACACACACTCTTTCTCTCTCATACACACACCTGCACGCACCTGTCTGAAGGCAATGGTCCTCTCCTAATGCTGGTAATTTCATTCAGAGGAGGTTAATCACCTACGTCCCTCCTTATAAATGTGGCAATTTATTCTCCTCCTTTTCTTTCTCTCCTTTTCTGTCTCCTTCTCTTCTCTGTCTTTTTGTCTGTTTTCATCTCCTCACTCAGCCTGTCTTTGTGTAGCACTGCATCCTCTTCAGAAATACTGTTGATTGATCTGTCGGAAACTCTTGGACAAATGCAATCCACTGTACAGTTAAGCCTCTGTTGCTGTTAACCTCCTGGAGAAGAAGAGCTTTTATAAATGGATGAATATTGGATTGTTAAGAATGATTCTTATGGCTTCTGAAAAGCAGTTAGAAAGATGTCGACTCAGAATGCATTTTGATTTAACAAAACAGGACACATATTTTTCACCCTAAATTGAACTGTATCAATAGTCTCTGCTGTGCAAGTCTTTTGATGATGATCTCACACAAAATAAGTACAGACTTTCTTGGTCTGCTTTTTTAATCAATTTTATCGAGGTATTTTCTCATTACCAAAGCTTGATCTGGTGATAAAAGTAAAGCATGCTGCTACATATTTTTTCACAACCTTCCTTGTTTATAGCGAGACGCTGTGGAGTGAAAGTCTGGAAAAAAGTTGTTCCTGTGCAAACTGTGATTAAAAGGAAAAGAGATATGTTGCTGACCATCACGGTGCGGGCAGCAAGATTGCTTTGTGAATGAAGGGTGTGAGTGACCATGAATACGTGTGTGAGCGCCTCTGTGAGCCAGAGCATGTGTTTGCATGTATGAGACAGAGTGCATGACTTTTCCCATGAGCCTCATGTGACGTGAGATGCTATCTGTGCCTCCGTGCCCGCGTGCGCATGTATCCGTGTGTATGCATGTGTGTAGTTTCATGAGCACATTTCTGATTTGGTGAAAGCGTACATGAATAGTAGTGTGCATATCGAAGGCCATCTGTTGGTCAAACACACAGGACGCATTGTCTGTTTCTGCCCAGGTTGGATTTACTCCTCCAGTGACTGAACCACATCAAGTCTGGTTCCACATGTGGAGTACAGAGGAGACAGCAGAAAGAGGAAGAGGAGTTATTAAGAATAAACTGAGGAGTGTCTGAGAAAGCAGTCAACCTAAGTTTATTTGTGTAGTCTTTCATCGCAGCGACAGTCTCAGTGGGCTTCACAGACTTGAAATGAAAACCGTTTCTTTAGTGAACAGGATAAAACTCTGCAAAAAAAATTCTAATGTGAAAGGTTTAAAAAAAAGCCTGAGAAGAATCTCACTGGAGAGAATCCTCTTTCAGGGTCTGAGAGGTGCTATTGGATAGAAATTTTAAAAATAATTTAAAAAAAGAAGAAAAAAAGAAACTGCAGAGATGCAAAGTTAAAAGCTGAGCTGAAACAATTAGTTTATAATCGGTTAGTTGATTGAAAGAAAAATATTTCTTTTATTTAATAATTTTTAGAGTCATTTCTCTTAAAACATTCCCTTGGTTCCAGCTTGTCAGTTATGAGGATTTGATGCTTTTATTCTCATGTGAGACATTTAAAAAAAAAAAAAAAATAGGCAAAACCAATATGCCAACTCACAACTCTCTGATGATTTAGAGACCAGAGTAGTTGCAAAAAACCTTGGCAATTTGGTCAGTAATAAAAATAATTATTGGTTTGAGTCTCAAAAGAATTGTTGTCTTTTTGGCTTTTTACTACAGGTAGTTTAATTTTACACAGTTCACAGTTAGTTTCCTAAATCCAGTATGTGGATATAAGGCTATCATGACACAGCATTTGCATCTTCTCTCCAATCGCACTTTTACATATTCGACATGTCTATAAAGAATTCTGACTTTGTGAGCTGTGTAAATTTATTTGTCACGGTAAATGTAAGCACATACACAGTACATTGGTATTAGTCATTTGTGTATGCGTCGTTATCAGCGGTGGTGTTGGTGGAGGGTGAAGGAGGAGCGAGCGAGGGTGCAGTAATAAATGAAGGAATGTCACTGTGTTATTGCATGTGCCGTCAGAGAAAAGGGGCCCAGTGAGAGGAAACAGTAAAAAAAAAAGGGGGCAAGAAGAGGTGCACCAGGCAGCTGCTCTGCCCCAGGGCTCTCCCCAGGAATGTAACCCAGCACAGGGAACAGCTGCCGGGGCTACACAGGCCAAAAGGGAAGGGCTGGCACCAGAGGGTACACATACTGTACACACTTGTGCACACTCCCACATTCATGAACATGGACACACACACACACATCGTTGTGCTCTGAGCATGTTACACTGAACTTTTGCAGCCTTACAGAATAAACAGCAACAGAAAATAAAATGAAAAAGGAAGTTTTGTTTAAAATTTTGTTGATAAGATTAACTAGAAAGCCCTTCTGAGACCAATTAAACTCTTGTTTATTTAGTTAGTTGCAGCACTAATGTGAGGATGTAAATGTGTCTGTTGTAAATGGGGCATCGCTCAGTCACTATTCTCATGCTGCATAAACAGGTGCAGAGCAGCGCAACAAACAAAGCGAAAACTTCTATTAAGAGTGTTCACACATTCACATGGTGCTCAGGTAGATCCATCTGGCCTCTTTCTAGTGTACTGCCTCAAAATAAATATCTGTACAAGTGCTGTAGAAGTGCCCAAAGCTTGAGCTGTTGAAAGAGAATCAATCACCGAAAATCCCACGCTTGGTCACTGTACTCTCCAAAGGACTAGTTTATTATCCTGAGTGTGTGTGGAGATAGTTACAGAGGAGATTGAAATACTCACGAATAAAAAAAAAAAAACAGCCAAGGGAAACTGCCAGGCTTTAAAGAAGTGATAGTGCTTTAAAAGATTTTTCATCTGGATTTTTTATCGCTCTTCTGTCTCTTTTATCATCCTCCTGTTGGGCTCCTCCACAACAGTGTGCCCAGGTACGCGTGCGCTGCATGTATCCTTGCCTGCGCACGTGCACAAGCAAACGTGCACGTGCACAGCAGATGATGGAGGATGATGGCTGAGGCAGCGACAGAGCCAGTCTCTGATCTCTGCTGTAACCGCGGCAACAGAGCTCCTATTGATCCTCTGGGAGAAAGGCCAGGCATTAGCTTTCATACACATGCACACATACAGTAAAAACACACCTAAACACACACCCTTTCGCTGAGAACACACATGCACAGAAGAATTAAAGGAAATTTTAAACCTGAAGTTCAGATTAAGATGTTTTCTTTTCAAGAACAAAAGTTCCCATCTGTTAATCCTCTGATTAAAGATGAATCTATTCATTGTCAGAGGAGCAGCATTGTCTCTGTTTGTCAGATGAGCCGTCTGTCTTTTGTTTCTGGCATCAAATGAGACCCGATCCTATTAATGTGCCAGGGCCCCGAAATACACGAAATATTTTCCAAAAGGGTGACTTTTTAAGGAATAAATAATTAAAAAAAATAACAGATTGAAGATCTCATCCAGTTAACATATTCTGTTTTAGTACAACTTTTTTTATATTAGTGGTATGAACTGTTATTAAGTCCCTTTAACTACATACTGTGTGTATCTAGGAACAAGCTGATGATGTGCTCACTTTGTCAGTTGTATGTGAACAATATAAACTCAATAAAAAATTACAAACACTTAAATAAATTAAGAAACACCAAAGTGGCAATTTTAATGACTTATATAACCAAGTTCTTACTATTTAAATGTCTCATAATGCCTAACTTTCTTTGATTCCTTTGGGCACTGTTGGTTGATGTTGATAATAATTAAATCTCTTAAACAGGAGATTTTTATCTCAAGGTTAACTGTGAAATAAGTAATAACTAATTGTGAATGTGTTTCTCTATTCCTCTGTTTTGGCTTTCAGGTGCGGCATCGCTGGTGTGAGCTGGTGGTTAAACATTCGTACACTCAGGCTTATGGAGACGTAGAACACTTTCTGGTTCATGACCAAGTAAATACACATTTTGATCGAATAATTTTTTTTATGCATGATACAATGAAATCTTAAGAAAAATAAACTAACTGACTGTATGTGTGTGTTTTGTGTGTTTCAGGCCATGGGTGTGTATCTGTATGGGGAGCTGATGGTTCAGGAGGACCCTGATCAGCAGGCTCTGGCACGTCAGTGCCTCTCACTGGTCCAGGAAGAAATGGACCAATCAGCACACAGAGTGGTGGAGGAGATGGTCCTGTGACATTGGAGGTGAAGTCTCATTTTTAGCTCCTCATCCATGAAAAAGGCGTACTGGTGCTGTGATAAAAATGCAACATGGTTGAAAAAAATTTTTTTCTTTTGGCTGATTAGTTGAGACATGGCTTTGATTTTTTCAAGTCCAGTTTCATCACAATTTAAACCCGCTCGCAGTGGCACTCAACATTGGTGGAAGTTGCATCGACAGATCTCCAAACAAGCTGAGTTAGAAATGTATAAAATATGTGTAGGTTTCTCCGTCACTTCATACTTGAAGTTATGAAACTATATGCATTTTCATCGGCTTGTGAATTTCACTTGAATCATCCCTGGAGAAAAAGACCCAGTAATGTATCACCACCACCACAAAGCATTTCAGCACAATTTCTCAAATATTCTGTATCATTTAACATCATTGTTATTCTGCTCAAGTTGTGCAAGTATTTCAGCACAACAAAAATGATATCTCTATCTCATATATGACCTTTCAGTCTGAAGTGGTGACTGTAAAAGAAAGCTTTGTGTTGGATTGATCCGGATTCCATCTGCACCAGTGGACAGTCCGCACTTGAGTCGCTTGGCTACCTATACTTCACATTCCTCTTCAGAGCTCAGTGTGTGTGTGTGTGTGTTTGTAGACTTAGAATGGGGCCTTTTCCGTGGTTTCACAGCAGCGCCATCAGGATGTGTTTGTCAGAGAAGGAATTTGGGAATGTGTTCCTCAAACAAACGAGAGAGCGAAGAGAGAAAAAGAGGGAGAACGGGTCAGCGAGCGTTTTCCAAGGGGCTCTGGACGGTCTCTGCTCAATGTGGGGTGAAATTCCTCCTGTGTGTGAGTGTGTATGCATGACCACAACTATCAACCACTGAGTTTTTTTTTGACGTTTCAGAGCAGTGAGGGGGTTTATTGGTCTCACACTGAATCCAGAGAAAAGAGAAATTTGTGGTTTAGACGGAGCAATGGGGAGACAGAGAGAGTGGAAACGAGGAGTGGAGTGAAGACAGGTCTCTTTGAAGCTGCTGTTCTTTTCATAACAATCCTGCTATTACAGACACTAACCTTTGTATAATGAGAGCAGGCAATTAAATGGATCTTGGCTAAACAATTCAACCATAGTAACCCAACTATTCTTCAAAGCTTGTAAACAGTACAGTAGTATTATATGGATCAAATGCAATAGCTATAGTACTTTGAAATTACTGGTAGTCTGGTTTTAATCACTTCTGGCTAGAATTCTCTTAGCTTATATAAGATTTTCTTTGTTATTTTGAATTCTTCGAGGATTTAAATGTTTAATATTTTGTGCCATTTTACTTTTATGTGATAGTTTCGTATAAAGATCATGGTGAGTGATGAATTGTGGCTTAACATGAATCACAAGTCTCTTACATTGTGATTCCACTCTTTGCTTCCAAAAACCGAAAATAAAATTGTGGAAAAATTATCCAAAAATCAGAAATGGCAATCCAGTCGCAAAAGCTGGAGATCATAAATTTATGATGAAAAACAGAGAAGAGCAAGAAATCCTCACATATGAGAAAATGTATCACACAAATGTTTGTCAACTTCAACTATTAAAGGTTTCTGTCTATCTACTGAATTACTAATTTAATAATTTATTAGGAGCTAATTGAGAGAATTAAGTTTTAATTTTGGTCAGCTGAACCCTTTTTCCATCAGTGGTTCTCAAACTATGGGGCAGATTCATTGAGGTTACGCACAACATGGAGATCAAACTTAAAATTCACACCAAACACTAGAATGTCAAAAGAGGAACATTAACCTTTACACTCATGGTGGCACTAACACATTCACTCTGTGCAGTTAAGTTCCAACATAGCACTTAGCATGAACCTAACAATCAAATGTTAGAATTAGCATCTGGAATTCACTAGCTGTTTTTATTATCCATCACACCTCCCGATTCAGCGAGTTTGAGGTCAGACAAGGCGACCCTAACCTTGGTCAACACAGGCTGCATCAAGAGTCGCTGCTAAATACTCGTCTCCATCAACCTGAGTGACTTACAGCACTAAATCCTTTTTTAGGCCGTGACCAAGCCACTACAAGACAGGCTTTTATCTTCAGAGACACACAAACACACACACACACACACACATGCAGACACACACTCTCAGAGCTTTATGCATTTGTACAGGATGTGAAAGGCTTTCTAGACAAGTGCTCGGCATCTGGCTCAGTCCTGATAAATCTCTCCGACACACTCACACACACACACATATGTAGTGCCTATCTGTCTGTGCCCGCAGATCTTTTGTCATCATCCTTCACTCCCTCACTACACCTCCCTGCGGAGCCTCCCTACAAGTGCAGGAGGAATGAAACGAAGCACCAAAGACCCCTTAAAAGCAGAGGGAAAAGAAAAAGAAGCATTTAGAGATTAATATCCTAACTTTTACTTTTGCTTCCCATTGGACTGAACCAAACAAGCCTCTGTAAACATCCATGCATCACGCAGGTCAGCTGAGCTCAGGTCCAGATCTCTGTCCAATTAAAATGATGAATGAACCGACCTCTTCACCGCTTTTTCACATCGCACGGTGGGGAGACGGATTCATGTTTTACTGCTCAGTCTGTGTTCGTCTGTGGTCTTTTAAGTAGAACAGTCCTCCTTGTACCATTTTACGCCCTCACATACACACACACGCAAACCCTCAGTACAGTGGGATTAGGCCGAAGCGGGCGGAGAGGGTTTTAACTGAAAACAACATGTCTGTCAGGGCGCACACTCCCTGCTCTGTGTTTTTAAACCTAAAAAGCACAACCCTTTAAAAGGAGAAGGGTGGTCTCTCCCTGTCCGCTGTTTTTTCCCCCTCTTTTTTCTTCCCCCAGTTCACTCCCTCGTCCCCTCTTTTCTTCCCCCGGTACATGCCTCTGGAATCCCTCTTGATCCGCTTAATGAGGGGCATATCGCCGGGTTAGCCGAGCGTGGCGAATGGGAGAGGAGGAGAGGGGTAACCAAGGAAATAGTGTGAGGGAGAGGGAGCGAGGATCTACAGGTCTGGTGTTTTGTTTTTTTTTTATGACCGCGCTCTGATGGCAGAGGTAAAGGGAGAGAGAACAAAGAAAGTTAGATATTTTTCATTTCATGGGTGTTGCAGGTTAGCGCTGGACTGGAGCTGGACTTGAGGATGTAGTTAGAGAAAGGGAGAAAGAGAAAACAGAGAGAAGATCTTGTTCTTTCATGTCTGGGCTGTGAGGGTTCCTGGCGTGCTGATTTGTGACTTATGATAAAATCACATTGCCAGGGATTACCACACAGCCCTGACCCAGCCAGCTGCCATGGCAACCACACACACACACACATGCATACGCACAAACTTTCATTTGTCCTCCCAGAAACTTAAAACTTAAGAAGACATGATTATCTAAGAGTGCGTTTGATTGTGTTTGAGTAGTTGATGAGTTTGAGAAGAAAAAAGGATGATGAGGGAGCCGGGGGGGGGGGCTTGATGGGAAGTGTTTTGTCTGTGATTGTGTGTGTGTGTATGTGTACACGTCAGTCCACCAGACAGGTTTTGTATCCTCTCTCCAGCCAGGCACAGAGCTTAGCTGATTGGTGAACAGTGATTGATTTCCTCTTTGTTCACAGTGGCTAAGTTCTGCACCTGAGGAGAGCATGACCCAGACAAGCAGACAAAGGAAGACAACGAATCAGTGTGAAGGAAAAGAAGCATTCTTTTAAGTTTTTTTTCAGTGGCTGCCGTGTGTGTTTTCTGCTTGTGTGAGCGCACAGCTGAGTTCAATTACCTAATGTGTGTTTATATATTTCAGTCACAGAACTCCCTCCCCTTTGTCCTCTACTCTTTTCTCACTCCTGTCTCACCTTTTCCCTCTCTTTCTTGTCTAATTTCACTCATCTCCTCCTCCTCCTCCCTTTCTCTTTATCCTGCATTTTTCTTCGATTTTGTCCAACCTCAGTCTAAATACTCATCTCAGCCATCCGTCACATCTCTTCCAGTCTCACTTGCATGTCTGTAAAAACTTTCCACTGAGACCCTCTCGCTCAGAAGAATTAAACACGTCAGCCTCCTCACAAATTCAAAAGGCTGTGCAACCCTACTAATGAGCGTCACGCCACGCTCTCCTGCTTTGTCTGTTGTTCTTTTCCTCCTCTTTCATCTTCCTCCTGTGCTCTCTGCTTCTGTTTCCTTTTAGTTATGTAGTGTAAAAAGGTAATCCTGCAGTTGTACGCTGTACTTCTAGTTCCTCCAGTGCTAATGAGGCCTGGGGAGACCCAAATGCTCCTTAATGCTGCTGACAGATATTTCATCAATCCAGGAGCAGTGGCCACCGTCATCCCCCTCATCACTGTCAGTGTCCTTCTCCACTCTTCCCTCTCTTACAGGAGGCACTCGGCCGGTCATGCTAGGTGCTAATACTGTACAATATGTGCTACATTCATGTGGTTGTAGTATGCAATTATATAGGCACAGGGGTGGCTGTAGCTCATGAGGTGGAGAGGGTTGTAGCTCAGCAGAGGTTGGTGGTTTGGTTCTCGTCCAGTCCGCATGTCGAAGTGTCGAACCCCAAACTGCTCCTCATGGCCGTTCCGCTGGTGTGTGAATGTGTGTGTATGAGTTGGTGATGAGCAGGTTGGCACTTTGTGGAGAAGCCACCTGCTGTTAGTGTTTGACTGTGTGTGAGTGTGAGTGTGAGTGTGTGAATGGTTGAATACTGACGTGTTGTTAAGTGCTTTGGGTTGTCAAAAAACTATTAAAGCGCTGTATAAAGGCAGACTATTCTGCTGTTTTAGCAGTAGAATAGAAAACACAGTGTGCCATACCTTTGTGTGTTGAGGAAATGATTAAATGCATGCACAATTGGACAACAGTCAAACTTCAACTTAAAAATTCTTACCGACAATTTATCTCTCTGAGGAAAACTGCATTTTCCTAAGACTGAATACCTGTGTTTTTAGCAGCTGTGGTAGCTGCTCACAGCTCATACACATACCAATCCCTTCATGTACTGTATTTGTTGGAGGATAACGTGAACACACTACATACTAAAAACCTGTGTAGAAACACAGCGGCGTGTTGTTTGGGACTTGGTGTTCCTTAGTTCGACTTGAAGAAAATGTTATGATTCCCTTTCACTCATTTTAAATGCGATACTAGATATGTATGCTCATATCTCAATGTTCAGTATTTCATTGCAAACTTCACTGAATGGGAAACTTAGTGCTCTTTGCTGTACAAAATATGCAACAAGGACACTATTTCTCTATTACCTCCAACCCTTTTTTGGAATTTCTGTATTTTAATTCACTGTTATTTACCATAAACAGTAATATCGATGTATCTGCCATAAGCTAATATTGTCAGATATGATTTATTGATTTATTGTGTAGCTCTACCTACTGCCAGCAGCCAGTTAGTTTAGCTTAGCTTAAAGGCCAGAACAAGGGGAGAAACAGCTATGTTGGCTCTTTCTATTCAAAGTAAAATCTACAACCAGCAATTTTTTAAAATGTATTTATTAACTTTTTTTTGTTTGTTTGTTTGGTTTTCAAAAACCAAGTATAAAAATAACAAGTTACATTATATAAGAGGTTATGTGCTGGACTGTTACTAGTGATTTACTGCTTTCTTTCCTCTCATGTAGCCCTGAAGCAAAGAAAGCATATTTCACAAATATTAAACTATTCCTTTGACTTAACAGTTTAGTTTAGATACAGCAGGGTTCACTCGTTAGAAGGCGGTTGACATGGCCTGTAGCTCGAAATCATCCTTTCAGCACTTAAAGTGCTTCAGGTTTAAAACTTCAAATCACTTTGGCAGTGAAAAGTGCCGTCCGTGCATCCCTGGCTGATGTGTATTGATTTCAGATTTAATCTCAGCCTGAGGAAGTCAAGATACAGAGATCCATAAATCAGACAGATTCTCACAGAAGACGTTTCTCTGCTGAAGAAAAAAACAAGACTGAGGCGTCAAAGGATGGAAAACTTGCAGATATTTTAAAGATTTCCAGCATTTGGGGTTGTCAGTTTCACTTTATTGGCATAATTTATTGTTCCTACTGTTGATTTACTGCACAGTCTAAGCTTTTCTTCTGTTTTATTTTTTTTTTGGTCTCAGATAGGAGAAACAAAAGGCTGTGATCCTGTAAAACACCCACTGATAAAAGCAGGACTTGCCTCGGGTTACACCACATGTTTTGTTTTAAGCATTACAGTGCATCTGAGCAACTGTTTCCAAATTAGTCAAGATAAGCTCTAAACACAAGAAAACAATGTAAACTGCCAACTGTTCCTGCCACCTCAATGATCGATAAATCTCAATGTGTCTTACTTGCCAAGAGATAGATTTTGTTTTGATCTGTTATACAACAACTCCAATTTGCATCTTTCTTGTAAACAAGAAGTTTCTCTGGAAAAAAAACAAAAACAAAAAAACATTCCTCAGTCCTTCACTCACTCCCAAGCTGTCAAAAGCTGGGGTGGGAATTTGCGCGAAGAAGAACTTGTGTAATGTTAGAAGTTCAAATCGGACTAACAGAGCTCCCTGTATAACGGTTCTTACATTGTAAGTGTTGAGTCCAGTGTTATAGCAGCTAATTGTGATGCAAAACTATACAGTTTTGGATCAATCGTTCCCTAATCAAAACAATGACAGATGGCTGAAAAACTCTAGGAGAAATGGATGGTCTTTTTTTGGCGTATCAGAACATGAGCCTTGAGGAGAAGGTATTATGCAGCTCTATATTCACGACGACAAAATGGCGACTAAACGAGGACAGATGTGTGAATTAGAAATGAGGGCCATGTGGAGCCTGCCATTTTTAGACCTATATTTAGGGCCTGTTAAAAGAGTAATGACCATCAAAGGCCTGTAAAAAAGAAGAATTGCCATCAGAGTGCGTATCTAAAAGGTGATTTATTACACTCTAATGGGAGGGAAATGGCGCTCTGCACATCAAAGGACAAAGCAACATTGTATAAAGACACAGAAAATAAACTTATTCTGCCCACGCCACCCACACCTTCTTCCCTTCACACAACTGAACTTGACTGATTATCGTTTTTTAATGTGGAGCATATTTCAGGGAGCTGTTGCAATTTAAAGTATATGTTGGAAACTTTTTTTTTTTCAATTTTAAGTAATGCGGTATGCGTGTATGTCCCACTCAAAAGGCGGAGGAATGTGATTTTGATGGATTTACTGTTAGATTTTAATGATCAGACTGCGACAGTTCTCTCAAACCCTCTTTTTGACGTGAACAATGTACCAATCAGTCTGAATTGCTCCCACCATGCAGCAGTGGCCTTGCTGAATTCGTGGTAGAGAGGTTTCTACAATGTCAACCACACCTTTTACCAGCTGGTGAAATCTAACAATCTCAACAGTTTGAATGAACCTACAGTAATGTAGTTTCTTGTGGGTTTGGAAAAGCGAAACGCTGCCTGACACGCAGATTTAGTTGGCATTGCTTCTTGCTTCATTACAGACACTGCAAGGAAAAAGAGCAAACAAAAGAGATATGTGTTCAGAGCCAGCCAGTGTTTCATGAAACAGAGAGATTTGGGCTTTGCTTCCTGTGCCTACTGAGCTGATAATCAGTCCTATAGAATCACTGGCTCAGTTCAGCAGGAACAGGAGTCCGGTCCACTCACCACCGAACCACAACACACTGGCACTGCTCTCAAAAGGCTTATCCCTCCTTTTTACAGATTGCATACAACAGCTGTATTGGACAAATAAGTCATTAAAGATTTTCTTTTGGAAGATTTTTAGGATTTAAAATCATCATATTCACGGTGGTACCACAGTTTTACTTGACATGTTTGTTGGTGACCGATTTTAGGTGGATTGTTGTCTTTGGGTTATTGCAGACATTTCTGCTGCTGTTCTGTCAGTTTGTTGATGAATCAGTTATTTAATTTTCAGAAATTTAATTGCCAACAGTTTTAATAATTGATAAATCGTGATGAGGATTTGCTGTTTTTGTCAAATTGATATCACTGTAAATAACACATCTACGGGAACTTGCAAATAACCATTTTGAACGACCAGTTTTTTTAACACTACTTTATTTAACTATATGTTTTTAGTAAGGTTTTTAGAGACGGCATCAGACTCACATGCTTGGTCCACTAGAGGGCACTGTTAAAGTTATTTTTCAACTGTAAAATGTCCTGCTCAGTACTTTGCCAAAATGTAAGACGTCCTTATCAAAAGCTTTATTAGTCGAACTGCTATTGTCATAATTTTTTTAACATTTTGTATTGGCCTAAAATTACCAGTCATGTTGTGTGTATTTGGCAACATAACTATTCTTCTGAAATGAAGGCATGCAATATTCAGTGTTTTCCTTTACATCAGGTAAATACCATGCAGCCAGTGGATCAGAGACATCTACCAAATGCTCTGTAATGCTCCAACCTGCATGTATCTCTCTCTTCCAGGTTGCTGACTGCAGACAGAAACGGCAGGAGTTTGGCACATGAGGTGTGTGGAGGCCCAGCGCTCACCTCCTCTTCCTCTGTAGCAGAACAGACACTGCAGAATCACTCGACGTGTGAACACCAGAAGGCTGTGCTCTTAGTCTACAGCCAAGGCCAACTGGCAAGTTTTAGAGCATGAAATTCTGCTTACTCAAGTCAAAAGAAAAAGCCAGTGTGTGTGAACTGAAACGGACACAAGCTGTAACACAAAAATAATTATTTCACCTGTGTAAAAGGATAGATCATGGGAAAAGATAGATATTTCATGGAGAAAGAGACTGAACACTGAGAGTGTGAGCTGTCGAGTTTGGGTTAGTCTCTGTATGTGTGTGGCTGTGTAGGTGTGAGTTAATGTCTGTTTAGTCTGCAGCCATGATCTGGTTCATGAGAGTTTAGACTGGAAATGCCTTCAGGTGAGTCATGTTTTTACACATAACAAATTACTTCACTTTAGCCTGAAACAACACTGGAAAATATACAACCAGCCACGCTCAGGGCATTTTAATGTTAATAAAAGTTTTTCTCTCTTTCATTTTAAGTGAAATTCTTTCATATGTTTATGCTAAAATAAAATTGTGTTTTTCTCAAAATAAATATGTGACTTTTCTTTGAGTTTATTTCATCACAGAGGAAAAAACTGAGTTAGTGAGAGTTAGTGCCTCATGTCTAATATGCTGATTTTATATTCATCTAAAGTTCAAGCATCACAGCTAGATTATTATATCATAAATATCTGTATATGTATACATCTATATATTGTTTTTTTTTTTCACAAATCCAGTGAAGAAAATTGGATGTTAGATTCCTGCATTAAGAAAAGTTTCTGCACAAATTGTTACAATGTTAGATGGTACACAACAAGACAAGTGGATCTTCAGTAACTACATAAGTCTTTAGCCCACTTTTCATTTTTGGGGGTGGGGGGTCTCCAGACAAATTATATTAAAAAATGCCTTGTAAATCTTGTGTCAAATTCAAAATAAATCATCAGTGATCCTGACTGATGCCAAAAATCTTTTTGCTCTTTGTGACATAAAACTTTAAAATATACAGTGTGCATTTGTGTATATTTCTGTCCAGCTCCAGCAGTGTTCAGCCTGCAGTAATAAATTCATGTAGGAGCATTAGCAGGGCATTTTTTAAATGTGTAGACTCTCTTGTAATTATAAATGTCAGGGCTTAAAATTATGGATCAAACACAACAGAACTCTTTATAAATACAAAAGCAATAGAAAATGTAAATTACAAGAAATGACATTACATTAAATTATTTACATTTCATCCTTTACTCACTGCTGTCGTAATATGTTTTTCATAGAAACACATTTAAGCACAAATAGTCATTATGAAAAGCTAACTGGCATTCAGTTATTCTGTTCCCAAAAAAAAAAAAAAGGAAATGTCTTTCAGTCGACATGTAGCGTGAAGGATTTATATTGTCAGACAATTATAATGAGTGGGAGGACTCGGACACGTTGTACGAGCGGCTGCTTCTTTGCAGTGTGATCTGTCACTGCTCAAGTGTCCTTGTGGGCTTTGCAGTTTTGCTGTGTGTGTGTGTGTATAATTGTAGCCTCCTCGCATAATCTGTCCTCGCTGCGCTGTTTTGACACACTCCTGTCATTGTACCGCTGCATTTCAACACAAGAGTGTGGCTATTTGTCATTCTGCAAAGGTGCCCTGAAAAAACCCTGAGCCGAGGAGGAACTCACTGCTATGTGGTTATGTGCATTAATTTGTGTGTACGCACTCCCACTTGCTCTAGAGAGAGTGTGCTTCACTCTCAGCAGGGCTCAATGCTGCATGCATATGTGTTAGTGTGTTTTGAAGTGCCTTGATCCTGAGATGAACCCTCTCAGCATCAATTGATAGGCAGCTTCCTTCGTTTAGTCTGAGGTCCACCGAGCTGAGAACACGTACCGCTTCATCGACCAGATCAGAACCATTCACCACCTGGACAGACAGACAGACACACACAAACACACACACACACAAACACACACACAAAAAATACTGCCTTTGATATTCAAAATCAAACTGTGGTGTACATAGAATCATAAAAAAACTTGGTGTAAGAAAAAAAAAAGCTTCACCCCCACATTTACCTCGAAGAAAGTCAGAATAGCATCTAATATTTAATGTGTAATTCAACAAATTTTTAAGCCAAAAATATATGAAAATGTCCAAAGTGTGAACATTTTTGTGCACTAAACATGCAGGGTCTTAATAAAGCTTTTTGTCAGTGACTAAACATTAAGTGAATGTTTAAATTTATCAGCCACTCAGTAGATTACCATTGCTTTGTGAGCTGGTGAGTAAAGGAAATCTACAAGCCACTTGCGTATTTTACCAGCATTTTGCTGGAGGCTGATTTTTTGCTGCACCCTAATTACACTTAGTTATATGAGTCATACATTTTAAATGCATTTACTGTATCTATTTTATATCCAGTTTGCACAACAAATGCAATGTTTTCCCTTTAACCCTGACATAATTGTTTCCACTTAGAGGGACTTGTAGTGAGATTGTTTTGGTAACCGCTGTTTTCATGGTCGAGAATGAACTTTAAATGTCAACTCCTAAGCCAACACATATTAAACTCCTTAAATGAGTAAGAGGAATGGTTATTTAATAGGATCAAAATAGCTATCATGTGGACCTTGTGGTGAGATTTTCTTTTTGTCAACTGCTGTTTCAAAGGTCAAGAATGAACTTGCAGTCTAAAATATTTATTTCATAGTAGAACAAAATGTACAATGACTCATTGTGCACGACTGTCTAACCAATGTTAAAACACATTTTACAAATTTTGAGGGGGAAGAAAACAGATTGTTTCCTCACCATCTGTAAAATCTCTGTTGATTGACTCAGCGCTTGTTGGAAGAAAACAGCAAAGTTCACTAAGAGGCTGAGGATCAATGATGGAGACAGTGACGGTCGCTCAGGTTGTGGTGGTGGTGACAGCAGAGAGACCAGTGAGTCCAGGCGGTAAACAGGAGGAGGACAAGCCAAGAACAGGATGTGCAGGTGGTCCCATGCTTCTCTGGCATGCACCTGGAATCAGAGGTCACATGACAGTTTCAAGGTCAGCTTACAAATGTGCATTTATAGACCATTACTGGAATCAAGAACCATTGTTTTAAGTATCTTTCCTGCAGATAAAATCAATGAATACGTAACTCAAAAATGATGAGCAAGGACAGCCCCATGTGAGATTAATGTGCATTTGTAATGGGAGAGAGGGCGGCGATGAAAGAGTGTCTCCCAGGGTTACGAGAGGAGGAGACAAACAGGAGACAGAGAGATGAAACTCAGGCCAGCTGGCCAGACACTCACCAGGAAATCAATACTACATCACCCTTTTCACCCGGCTCCCCTCTCTCATCTGTACCTCTCTCTGTACTTGCCACTGCCTCATTCTCTCTGACTCAGTGGGATTCATCCATAATTTATTCTTTAAAGTGTTGTTCTTTTTTCTGTATTTGTTCAAAGACTTTAAACAACAACAACACCAAGAGCAAATCACTAACCGTCCATGTTGTACTGTTGTTGAGTTATGATACTGCACAAGCTGTAGACAATCTGAGATCATGTCCTACTTCCTCCTCCGGTCATATCAAACAAATCTTTGTACTTCTGTAATGTTCAGTGCTGTTCCTCATCATTTAGCTACAGCAATGTTGCAAATACAAGAACAGCAACACAACTTGCTGAAAATATATAACATTTTAAAATAGAACTCGAAATTAAACGGTCACAAAATAACAAGAACAAGAGTCCGCCGCTGCAGCAGCATCTCTGTGAGGCTGGGCACAGCGATGTTTTGAGCTAAATACATCAGAATGCTAACAAGCTCACAATGACATTGCAAGTAATTGACATCCTGTCACTGTTCCAGTTGCTTGTCCCAAAATAGAGAGAATTCAAGCCGTTCATTTGAGTTATATGGAGCGAAACTCCACAGTCATGTAACTGCAATTTGATGGCATTTCTGAAGCTGTGACAGCAATAATTTTGCAGAAAACACTGCCATGTTTACAATCTAATTTAGCATCTGGACTTTTTCTAATTAGCGCTAAAAACAAAGCAGAGCTAAAGCTGATGGGAATGTCTAAGTTTTGGATTTGCAAATCTCAAAGTCTCACCAGAGTCTTAGGGATTCATCCTCTGGGTACTGTGAATGTCTGTACCGTAGAAAAAATGGCTGAGATTGGACAGAAGTCGTGTAAACAACAAACTTTGTCATCCTTAGTGCCATGTAAAGCTATATTAAATACAACAATTTCTGATTTTTATGTAGTTCTTACCAGCTGTGTTGCTCTGTGGTGCCCCTTGTTGGTAGGGTGGTGATAGAAGGTCAGCAGCCACAACAGGGGCCCACAGTCCTCAGGCTCCGATGTCACCAGCAGCTGGACAGCCACCTGCACCCAGTGTGCACACTGAACCAGTAGGAACCAGGCCTCAAACACTTTGTGGGGCTCCCTACAGTACAGAAATAGAAACAATGCACAAGACCGCAGGTAAAGAGCTGCCCAAACATCTGATTCTTTGGGGCATCAAAAAACCTGAAGGATTTTTCTTTGCTTTTGAGGTGGAAGTGTGTGGAAAGATGACACTGTAGGACACCAGAGAACATAATTATAAGAGCACATGATGCATGGACCAAAAAAAAAAAAGGAAAAAATAATTAATGGCCAAAATCATCAGTTATCCTAAGTCTAACTCTCCAGATACCAGAATTTTTAGATGTATCTTGTAGTGTTTATTAACAGATGATTTTACGTGATCCTTAACATGAGGTTTTTAATCAATCTACACAACAACTGAGAAAACTCAGCCTGCCGTGAGGGCAACAAGATGAGGCTGAAACTCTGTAAACAAAACAACTACAAGAGCCTTGTGGTAAGAGTTTTTTTTGTCCATTCCTTTATCTTTTTTTCAATTTAAGCTTGCTCCCATGTTCCCCAGTCTATAAGGCAAACAGTGCTATAAACTAAGGGGATTTGGGTGGTCTCATTTAGCTCTAAATTAGCCTGGCACTAAACACATCCCAGCTCAGTTTTTCCAAGATACGTGTGAGAATAGGTCAGACATTCTCTTTCTACGATTCATGCCCCAAACTACTGTCGTAAAATACAACTGATAATTGTCAGTCCAATAATTTGCACCTAAGCATTTGTCCAAACAATCGAAAAAAACCCCTAGACAATAAAGTCGTACAAACCCTCTAACAACAGTCTGTCTGAGGTCATTTACGTGATAAGATCTTTATTAATGAGCCACAACTCCGAGTGGCTGCCAGTCAGACTTGTCCTGCCCCCGCTGACAAGGACAACAGATGATTAAAAAGAGACAAAGCTTCTATAGAGATCTGAATCAGAATTACACTGAAACTCATTATTTGTTCCCTGTTAAGATATCTCACTGAGGAGCGTCCGTGATTGGCTCTTTCAACTGGTGCTATTTTATTCCATTTAAAAAAAGATCTGATGAGCTTTGTTTCTTCCAAAAACACATCTTTGTTATCTATTCATTTCTGTTTAAATACATAATACTTCACACTTTATCCACTTGGTATTGCAAGATGTGGAACTCAGTTCCACCAGAAACAAATGAGCAAAAAAGTGGGAAAGCAAGAAGCAGGATGTGACTGGAGCTCCAATTTTTACTTAACATGAAACCTGAAAAGTCTTTAAAACTTTTCATGCAGTAATATCAACTGTTTTCTGGTCCTAATCTTGTCCCGTGCTAAAAAGAGCTGAAACACAAAGGAAATTGGTTTGCAAACCTTTTAATCAGTGTTAGGTAAAAAGGTAACCCACTCCTCCTCTTTTTCTTATACTGTCTGGTTCAAGATTTCCAAATGTAAAGATTTTATACTTTTCTTTTTGTTGCATAATAGCAACATCTTTGTAGTTGGACTTTGGATTAAAAACAAACAAACAAACAAACAAACAAACAATACAAAAATCTTTGACAATTTATATAAAAGACATTTAATTATCTGAGTAGTCAACTATGAAAATAACTATTAGTTGCAGCACTAAAAAACCCTATAATGGTTTTGAAATGTGCGTCTATTTAGTGTTTGTTCAAACATGGACAGAGCATATGCTTTTGGCAAATCTGACATAATTGTCATGGATTATTTTAAAGTGTATGAAACTGTGTAAGCGTGCAAGATGAACAGAGATTTAGGCAGAAAAAAAGAGCTGAAGCAATGACAGTATGACTGAAAGTTAAAATAGCGATACGGATCTCTCGAATTTCCCTAATACCATCATTAGAGCTCTCTTCCTCGTCTGCTCTCTTTCCTCTTGGCTCTCGAATAAGAACAGCAGCACTCTGCAGGGCCCTGGCAGCTGCATCGTCGCTCTGAGCAACACAACATACTACTTTCCCACCGCTGGCTAGAACAATGTTTTGGGAATTTTGCATGGAGCTCCAGAATGGAGCAGTGGTGGGGATAATGGACCCTGTTAAAAACCGCAGCTGGAGGGTATCAAGTCAGCTCTGGGACATTAACTGCTTTCTGTTTTTTATCTGCATCTCGTCTTCTTTTTCTCTAAATCTTTGCAACCAAGGCTTCTGACTCTCTGCTTTTCTTCATTTTATCTTAATACGATGTGTTTTCCTTTTCAATTTCCTTCCTGTTCTCTGGTTCTTCTTCTACATTCCTTTTCTCACTCTTATTAGGTTTTCCAACACTTGTTTTCTCCACAGCTCTCCCTTTCCCAGGCTAATAGCTTCTAATGAGTGCTTAGAGGAGCCACACAGAGCACCAGGACCTCTCTGCTGTGTAGCAAGGGGAAAATATCTGATGAACCACCCCCTTAGCAGCAACTAATGAATATAAGAACACCGCACAGGCACTCAGTCGGGTGGTGGAAGCGGGCGCACATTAACACATTCTCTCTGCGAGCCTTTCTCACTCTAACCTGGCACTACCACTGTCTCCGTCTCCCTCCTCTTCCTCCTCTGTCAGTCTCTGTAATGAGCTGCTGAGCCAGTTCAGATGATGTCTCCAAGCCTCCTGAGGCATCTCTGCAGGAACAAATCCACATACACAGATATAATGATGACTTGTAGCAAATATAAATACTTTTTACAATCAATTAGTTTTCACAATATTTAAAAACAGCAATTTAGCCAATATTAAAACAATAGTTCAATATTACAGGGAATATATTTATTTTGAGTGAAAGCTTTAAGTCCGCGTTAAATTAAGTTTAATACCAATCTTGGGCCTGTACATTAAACATGAAGCGAAGTTTAACTTTGCACAAAGAGTGGTAACAGAGTCCCATAAAAATATTTTACTTTTGTTTTTATGTAAATTGTAGAGTAAAAATGACAAGTTGTGGTTTTATGAGGGGTTGTGTGCAGGATTATTTTTTTGGACAGGCACAGTAATTTCCTGAAATCTCAGCTAGTTGCCTGGCAACCTTAAGGTGACGACAGGTCACAAAAAGTCACTGCTTTGAATCAAGAAAAAGCTCCAGCATGTAACTACCACATAACACAGCAATCTGTCTTTTTTTTTGGTTTGTTTGTTTTTGTTTTGTATTTTTTACACAAAAGCTGTAAAGATTTTAAAATATAGTAAAGAATCCCTTCCCATTGCCCAGGTTGATATCTTCATATTTCTTCTTTTCTCTACCTCATTGCACAAAACCCAAATATATTTTTCCTGACATTTTCTGCTGCAGGCAGATGGATTTTGTTACTTTTGGACGGAGCCAGGATAGCTCTTTCTTCCAGCTTCCAGTCTTTATCCTAAGCTAAGACAACCAGCTGCAGGTGGTAACTTCATATTTATAATTCAGACATTAAAGTGGTATTGATCTTCTCATCTATCTCACAGCAAGAAAGATACTATTAATGCTTCCCTAAAATGTCAAACTATTCTTTTGTTAAGATACAGAATAGTTACAAAGACACACACAGAAAGAGAAGTGACTGCTGCCTAAAGGGCATAAAAGTCAATTTTGCACAACTTTCCAAATATCATCAACAAATTCTTTCCAAGTAGAACTGGACCAACTGGATGAGTATTTGTACTTTTCCATCTATTTATTTTAACTGCTTAAAGGGCCAGAGTTGTGTTTGTCACATTTCACATTGAACTGTTAAAAATAACTTTCCTACCACAGACTGAATACTGACACTTCAGGTTGACTAACACACTCTAACAAACATTCCAAATGCTGAGTTTCCAACACGATCCAGGTCTTCCCCCAGGTTATGTTTGAACAATGCAGTTCTTGGTCTTTATTAATGATGTGTTCAGAGGAAGCACAAATCATGATAAAACTTCAAATCTTCATCTTTTACCATTTCCATTCAGTCTGGTGAAAAATTGCCCTTCACCACACATGCACACACACATACACGCATACACACACAGTAATAATTAACTCAGGAGTTCTGGCTGGGCTCCAGTGTGTCCCTAAATGGCCCCATTCATGTAAATCATTCCATGCCTACAGGGCAGTCTGGGCACACACTGATAAGCACCGCTCCGCTGTGCCCCACACCTACTGTGCATCCCTTCAATAGTTAAAATTCCCATACATATAAACACTGGTTATACACATCCAGTCTAGATAAAATAGATTCCTCTTAATGAGAAGAATAAAAAAGTGTACATTTGTGTATGATGGTTAAAGGTTTCACTTTATTCTCAGAAAAAATTGTGTCATTACGCTCATTAAATTCTTTGCTTATTTGGAGAATATATAAGCTTAACTTCCGTTCCTCAATATGTCAACTTACATATATTTAACAAAAAACACTTAACACTGTTGTTAACTGTAATTGATTTGCAAGAGCAGGACACACAAAAGCCCATTCACTCTGCAGCAGGAAATCTGTGTTGACACACAGTTAAAGAATATCTGAATAGACTTTTCTTACAATACAGGGTTTTGTGTGTGTGTGTCAGAGTTAAATATATAGAAGCATACACACACACACACACCTATATCTACACACTGACCTGATGGCAGGGTCAAGAGAGGAACCAGCAGACTCTGAGGTGACTGTGGGAACAGGGCCTTCAAAGACACACTTGTCTGCAACAACACACATAAAAAAAAATTTCCTGAGCTTCATAAACGTGAATCATATTTACGCTGAACTCATACATCACTGTGCTCTGAAAGGCTGAAAAATGTCATTTTGAATGGGAGGCTGTGTAACAGTGATGCAGTGGGTGCTAATGTGTAATGTAGCATGTAATAGGTAGCGTTTAGTGCAGTGTGACTACAGCCATTAAAACAGTGTCCACTGTAAATATACACTGTTGCACTGCCATCTACTGGTTAATAGAGGTGAAAGGGAGTTTAGCTGTATTCACAAGACCATGTAGCAGGTAATACATCACCTCTACATCGTAACACATCTGTTCTCTGGCCTTTTGACAGTACTGGCTGACATGTAAGTGCCAGATAATTCCCTACAGTAGCACAGGATTTATATCTGCTGAGGGCTGAGAGTTTTAGCAGAAGCTGAAAAGTACACAATGACACATTAGTGTAACAGCTCAATGTTGTTTCCAAACATTGCAAGTCATTGCAGGTGTTTTATTTGTGTAAAATTAGTTGCAAATGAATGATTTACAAGCAATTTGCATCTACAGTTTAAGGAGCAGAGGTGCAAACTGTGGTGTATGTGGTGTGTAATCAGCAAGCTCCCTGCTGGAGATCAAGTAATAATGATATGGAGGATTCATCAAAAGTTAAGTGAATTTGCCTGAAGAGGAGTAATTTTTCTTTGCCCTGGGTGTGCGTCAAAGCTTGCAGCATTCAAGTAACCATCCTTGTACTTACTGCAAAAATGGTGCATGAGAATAATTGAATATCTGTTGTAAGCTGTAGAATATGTTACAGCAGATAAATGTCCCTTCTTTTTTGGTACTTACAAGGAATTGCTGAGGTTAAAATTCCTTGATCACAAAATTTATTTGTAGAACCAGTAAAACTGCAGTACCCTGATAAAAGCAGTTTCCCTGCTGTTTATAACCTCCCTGGACTTTAATCTTTGGAATTTCATCGCCTTAAAACCCTCTGCTTTTGCACATAATGCAGGTGAAAAAGGTAGAAAAAACATGTCCTTTTTTGTCTCTTTACATAAGCAATGGATAAGACTTATTGAACTCCAACATCAATAATGTCAATGTTTTATGATATCTTTTGAAGCATTAGATATAAAAATTAAGATTAAATAATATTGACAATAACTCCTGGTTGCAACCCCAAATTAAACAAACATTTATGTCATGTTATGTTCATTATGTCATGAATCTTTTGTCAAGGCCAACCTGACGCTGCAGCTTTGCCAGTTCCTTGAGGAAGCAGCTGGTAAAAGTTTGGATAAGAATCTTTACAGACTCATTCTCTTCAGCTTGCTTAAGGATGTACCTGTCAAACACACACAATCATACATTACACCACTGCAACAACAAACCTACAGAAACACACATTTGAAAGGAACATGAACACAGTATGTTGGCACACCAGCTCACACCTGAAGATGTCGTTCACAACCAAGAATATGGAGCAGTGCTGAGCGCAGGCTTTAGGCTGAAACACACACAAAAACACAATAAAGACTGTAAAATCATGTTATTTCACAGATGCTTAAACCAACTTCCATTATGAATTCACAGCCATTAACTTACACATAATGACCACTGGGTGTCACTGTTGCATCATCTATGAATGTTTAGAAATCTCCCTGCCATGGAGCCTCAGTTACTCCCTGATCTCACTCTCTCCCCATTAACCACTCATTTTACCACTCTGTCAGTCTTGCCTTCACACACCCACACTTACTCTCTCATCTCTTCCTAATGCACACTCATCATGTGTTTCAGATTTAACACACTCTAAAACGCCCCAGCGCAAACATTTAACAGCTGTACTGTTCATGTCTGCCTCCCCCTCTATGTTTATATTTCTTCTGGTCCTTAATTATTCTCCATCTCACCCCTCCTCTAACACTCTCACTGTACATATGCACATACAGTAAGCTTCACAATGGAGGTAGCACATGTAGTATACCTTAAAGGCTTTGAATCCTGCACTTTTATACTGTAGTACAAGGACTAAAAAGAGGGCCAGAGTCAGCTTTCGATTTATTTAATTTACTCACAACCAATTAAAAATAACCCTGCCATTTATGTCCCAAACATTGTGAACAACATTTTATAATTATTACTATACACCAAGGCCACACATTTGCCAATAACCTACAACCTGGTTGCCTATAAAACCACAAAAAGTGCCAGAGTAACAGATCAACTACAGTCTGAAGGATAAACACCCCCACCCAGTGTTTATATAGTGTCATTACAAAATACCCACACAAATCAAGTGTTATCAAGCACTCTGACATGTCAGTTTCTTTCTTGTGCTCTCAGGCCAGAACAAAGCATTAATCAAACGAAGCAGGGTTTTTATGTAACTGTTTGCGTTGGCACCACCAGCATGTTGGCACACAGTTTATGTAAGGCAGTGTGATTCTGTGAATGTGAGTTGCATGCCAGCGTGCATGCATGTGTGCAAACTGTCATGGTTCCCCATAGTGAAAACAGATGGGGGTTTTTTGAGCGTCCTCCTCCATACCTTACCACTAACACTTCAAGGAGGCTCAATTACAGCACACAACAAACATCCTGTTTTTGGCAGTAAGGCCCAGGAAGTCAGTGTTTATTGTTATTGGGCCTGTGTCTCTCCCTGGATCACAGGGGGGTGGGACGAGCCAAAATGAGGAATGTGGGCCTAATTTCATGTTTCCCATTTTTGATTGCAGTTTAAACAAGCGAGTGAAAGGGAGGCGAGGAGACAAGCCAGTCGGCACAAACGCCTCTCGGTTTTTCTTTTTTTTTTTTGCCTTTGCACACGAGTACACCACTGACACTCATATACACAGACACGTATCAAACGCACATCTGACATCCAAACAACCTGAAGGCTAAGTGAAATGTATATCTTCCATCCTCTGAACGACAGACACGCTATACCAGATGCAATATCATAAACAAAGCAAGGCGACTGGAGGCATATGTGTGTAAGAGTTCACATACATACATGTGCGTGTGAACTAGCAAGGTGATAAAACAGAGGTCAGTCAGAGATGGATGAGAAGGAAAACAAATAGATTCATGATGGGACAGAAAAGTAAACAGTCAATGATTGCCTCTCTCCATCTTTGTCTCTCTCTCTCACACACGCACATGTACACACACACACACACACATATACACATATATAGACATACACACAGCTAGAAATTCATGTGTGTATGTGTATACAAGTGTGTTCCAATCTGTCTTCATCTCTAGCAACCACTTCTAGGCTGAAAGAGTGTGCACTGCTTGCCTGTTATGTACACAGCTCAACTGAACCATCACGTGGAGAAAACTGAAGTGACACAACTGACAAACTTCACTTGAGTTAATGTGAAAATTTTTGTTCCACTGACATTTATATCTACCAAAGGCAATGCAATCAGTATCCCCTTTAAACAGTATGCCATTCATAACTGTACACACAAGGTATTCTACCGCTGGACACAATTGTTTGCAACTATAAATCTGTAAAAAATAATAACTAGGTCTAGATTGTGGGA
>JAPZDY010000022.1:15593200-15605016 GCA_029783645.1 Ctenochaetus hawaiiensis | reverse complement strand
GCTCTAATATCTCTCTCCGACAGCTTCCACTCCACTCATCTCTCTTTTTTAGTTTGAGTGTGTGTGTGTGTGTGTGTGTGTGTGTGTGAGAGAGAGAGAGAGAAAGAGAGAGAGAGAGAGAGAGAGGGGGTTGGTTTGCAGACCCACAAGTTTGAATTAGTTAATCAGTAGCGAAACAGATACACCATATAATCTGAGCAAATACATGGCACGCATCGTGATATGAAAGAAAATAACTCACAGCAGTCCTGCTCATTTGAACTGTTTCAGATGTCTCTGTGTGTGTGATGTGTTTGTGTGTATATCAGTGTTGTATTCTTGGAGCAAGACCGGGGGGGGGGCAAGTCTCTGAAGGAATCAAGAAATAAACTTCTCTGGAATAAATTAAAGTTCTGTTTTTTAATATTTTCTCTTACTTTGTGGTTGTAATATTTACCACGTTCAGATTTCTAATACAGTCATACCAAAATTTGGGCTCCCAAGTAAAATGCATTAAATTAAATGACTCGAATTAGACAGTAGTGTTATTGATGGTAAGTGTGTGCATCTACTATATAAATAACTTTCCATTTTTCTTTCATCCACACCAGCACTCACACAATGATGGCAACAATCTTTGATGCCAGGAGCAGATTTGACCATAAGGAGCAATTTGGGGTTCAATGTCCTGCTCAAGAATACTTCAGTATGTGGACTGGGATCAAGTCTGTGACTAGTTGTCAGCCCATTTTACCTGCCAAGCCACAGGCCAAAGAGCAGAAGGGGATAAATACATTAAGAACTTGTTGTATTTTATGGTCATCATATAGGCAAGATTTGGCACATTTAACTGATATTACTAATTTTTTCTTGGCCATATTTTTATTTTCTGACTGTGTTTTATAACTATCGCTGTGTCAGTTAACTTAAAGTTTGGTCTGGTAGTATAGCAATAAAGTACGGAATCTTGAACCCTTTTCTGTCAAGTGGAGGTCAGTTTTAGTGAATATTGCTAACATCTTTTTCATCATTTACTATGTGTCTGTGAATACTATATAAGCTTTTCTGCATCAGGCGTAAATGTGTGTGCTCATATCTGTATTTTCTGTGCATGTGTCCGTGCGTTGATTCAGACTAAGCCTCCCTCTGGGGTCCTCAGAGCTCTCCTCCAGCCCTGTTTCTCATTAGGCATCTGTCATGATGCCAGAATCAATAAGCCCAGATGGAAGAGGAAAAAAATATCACTCCTCTCCTCTGCTCTCTTCTTTGTGAATGGGCAGATCATTAGCGAATTCCAAAGTGTTTACCATCGACACCAAGGACAGACCCTCCTAAACTTTACTGTTCTTTTAATATTTTGTGCCACCATCGTTTCCTTTATGAGCTACAATTTAAAACCTACTTTGTACAAAGTGCAGGAGACATGTGAAATCATATGCTCCAGTTTTGTTTGGCTTTGCAGAATCATGTATTCGCTCAACACTCCCAAACACAGATGAAAATATTTAGCTGTGGGTTCCTTCTGTCTCTCTCTTTCCCTCTGCTGCCCCACTTTGCATCTTCAGATGACGCATCTGTTTCCATACATTGTTGCATGTTTTCTGGCAGAGACAAACAGGAGAGTTTCAACAAAGAGGTGGGTGGTGTGTGTTCATCTGATGTGTCTCTGAGTGTGTGTCTCTGAGTGTGCGTGTGTGTGTAAGTGCGTGCATGCCACCAGGACTACATTAAACAAAAGGAAGAAAGGATGACAGCATCCAACCTCAGTTTGTCATCTTCAATGTAAACGGCCGTACATCACCCTAACATCTTGCATGTGCTCGGCCCAATCACAGCAGTCACACACGGCCGTGTCAACACAGTGGTAATGAAAACAAAACCACGGAGAGAAGGAGCAGGGAGGGAGATGCATAGAGACAAGGGCAAACAGTGAGAAAAGAAAAAGGCAAAAAGAGAGGAGCCCAATGGAAGCAGAATACAAGTGAAGGAGAGTGGAAAAAGAGAAGCTGAGGGCACGATAAATGCTTCCAGTATTAGCGGAAGTGGAGAGATTATGACATGGCTTGGCATGATTCTGTAGCACTCGTCTGTAACGCAAAGAAAGAGTGGGTGGGTTTTCCACCTCCACAGAATAAATGATGCGAGGGGAAATGGGAGTAAACAACATCAGTCATTATAATTACTCTCATACGGCTACTCCCATCCACCATCAACCATCCTCCAACCCCCCCTTCACTCTCTTCCTCCCTCTATTTTCCATCTGTCTTCACTCCGAGCCTTTTTTCTGCCCTTTCTCTTTGACTTGATTACACCTTTTACTTTATTCTCCCTCTCACTCAATTTCTCTTTCAATCCATCCTTTGCAAAGTAAAATTCCTCTTTTCTGATCATACTGAAATGAAACTACTTGTTTTAGTCTTTAGATCTCAGGCCTCAGTAGGGTGGTCTTAATCTGCACTGCAGGAAAGAAATATGAAGCTGTGAAAGTTGGAGAGAAATACTACAAATGACTTTTCGTTTTAGAGTGTTGTCTGAATGCAGCGACAACAGCCAACAGTAATAATAATCTTGGAACATGTCTTGAGCTTTTTACTGCACACTATGAGAGAGATACAATCTTTGGCTCCCTTGGTGGACCTCTCTTGTAGCTGAGGCCTTTGAACACTACCGATTGCATAGTGAATTATGTCAGCTGTTTCTAAGAATTGGATGTGGTTGCATCAATTGCTTGGACCTCCAGGCTGCTCTGTCTCCCTCAGTCTTCTTCTCCCTCTCCTTGCCACCTACAAAGAGATGTTAAACTGAACTCCAAGCAGATAGAAAAAACTTTTCTCTGAAAAGTGACTTATAGACGTGCTGTGGCTATGATGAGCATGCTGAAATATGGTGCCAAGGAATGTTGTTAGCATCCAAATCTGGCAGACAAAACATGTGTATTTCATACAGGCTTGAATAACTTTAATCATTTGTTATTTGTTAAACACAAACAGAATATAAGGAGCTATAAGGAGCTTGTTAGGAACCATGAATTGAACTGTGTCTCTATGCAGGAACTTTCCAAGAACTTGGAACCTTTGAATGACTGCGGTGTGTTTCCACTGCAGGGACCAGGGTAGGGGGACATTGGTTCAACCCTGGGGTGCTCTTTCTTGTGTCCGTGGATTAATTTGCCAATCTTTGTGGATTTTCATCAAAATCACAAAACCTAACCCTAAATATAAATGAGTACAACTTATGCAAGTGCATACCTATAGTTCTTGGTCTCAAAGGTGACTTCCAAATGCACATTTGATAGCTTTTTTTTGAACACCTCCTTCCCGATCTCTAATCTTTTATTATTATTATTTTATTATTGTATCTTATTTCAGAAACCAGAACCAGAACTCCTTCTCAGACATACAAATAAAGACAGAGAAAGAAAAGCCAGACCCTGAAGGCCCTTTTGCAACACTAGCAAATCTAGCACAGATATACACTCAAAATTTGCAGCTTGACAGCCATGCATCATTGCTGTCTCCAATATGTCAAATGCCGCACATATTTCTTACGTCATTCTCATAATATTTATTTTGTTTTTCACCATTGTAGGCTGCAGAACAGTGCTTTAACGATGAGCTTATGTAAGTCTGACCACTGGGGACTTGGACCTCACATTCTTTTGGATCAGTCTTGCAGGAAGAACGCACTCCCTCTGAGGAAGATAAAACAGCCAGCCAAGTCAAACTGGTCCCCGGGTGGGACTCAACACCAGCACCAACACCCGCCTGAAACCACCCACCTTGAGACTGCTGACAGGATAGAGCATCATGGAATAGATTAATGGAGAAAATCGCTGTATTTTGACTCTGTAGATATATATCAGATGATATCATGGTTGTTATTTTCTGCTTTTGAGGAATTTGTAAACTTTTCTTTGAACAAAACTTTTTGGTATATAAGCTTATTCACTTGTTCAGAGACAAAGAAAAAAAATCATTACCTCTCATGTCTAATGTCATCAACAGAGTAAACAGCTATACATTAATGTCAAAATACACCCTGCAGCTTATTAGTTAAGCTTAGCATAAAAACTGAAGGCAGAAACAGCTAACCTGTGTTAAGTTAAACAAAATCCTTTTACTTTATATTTGGTTTGTTTCATTCATACATATACAAATCTGAAAATGGAAAGTTTCAGTTTCATTTCCTCCCATTTCCAGTCTTTATGTTAAGCTAAATCATTTAAACCCTTGCGGGTAATCTTTTCACATACTGGGACACAAAAATGGACTAGTAAGAGTGGTAATCTAGAGTTAAAATACATTTAAGAGGTGCTAAATGTTGCCATGCTAGCTATTTCTCCATGCCTACAGTCTTTTTGTTAAGCTAGCTTATGTTAAGCTTACCGTCTCCTGGTTCTGGATTCATATTTGAAAAACAAATAATTTAGAGGTTTCCATCTTTTCAGTGAAGAAAGCTTTAAGTGCATTTCCAAAAATATTGAACCATTTCCATTTCTAAGATAAATTATTTTTTCGTCTTGTTGTTTAGCCTTTAAATCCAATTTCATTGTGCATATGATGAGGCTACTATTTACAGTCTGGGACATTCTTACTCATTCTGCAATCATTTTCTGGTATCCTGAGACCTCCAGCGACTTTGACGTCAATCTGGCAAGCAATGCTTGTTGGTCCATATGGCTGGTTAAGGGACACACACATAGAGACACACACACAGAAGCAAATGCAAGTCCAAAGTTGAATGGTTTTCAAGGTGTCTGTGAGGCCTCGAAGGTAAAACCCCTATTTGTCTGGATCTGGAGCTGTATCAACACACCATGTGATGCTTCCTGCAGATTTATTCTTAAACTCCGTTTTTTACAAAGAATGTGTGAATCTGGCCCTGGATCCGGCAGGGCTCTATGTGTGTGTTTTGTGTGTGTGTGTCCCATGCAGTTATGTCAACAGAGCAATCATTCACCTAGAGGAGAGTATACACTCAGAGGGTTTTGCTCTACCGGCAGGTGATGATGGACAAGCCTTTCAGGGAAGAAGTGAGGGATGGAGAGAGGGAAAGGAAGGGACATATGGATGGAAAAGAAGGAGTGGAAAAGAGGAAACAAAAAATTCATACATGTAGGTTTGAGATATGAAAGCAAGTAAAATAAGAAAAGGAATGAATGATTTAAGAATTTCAAAAAGTTTTGTTGTACATCCGCTCCATTGTCACCCGGTCTGGGCAGAGAGCCACGGTGGAACAGTCCATTAGTCAAGGAAAAAAGGAACTTCTTAATTGCCTCCTCTCTCTTCCTCTTTTGTCCTCCCTTCATCTTTCTCTCCCTCCAGCCCTCTTTCTGTTAGAGAACAGGTACAGGAAACATTCATTAACAACCTGGAGCTCATTAGCTGCATTGAAGCACTCTTCACAATATGCAGCTCTGCCTCTGAGAGGACCTCTGAGTGTGTGCGTGTGTGCATGGATGCATATATGTGTTTGTGAGAGGGCCAGAGGTGAGGGGGGCTAAAGGGTAACGCAGGGCCAGGGGAAGGGGGTGTGTTAGTTTGGTGACCCAGGTCCTGCAGCAAACGAGGGGAGTGCTGGTGAAAGAGACCTTAAGAACATAAGAACTCAATGAACCATGTCACCCACCGACAACCGTTGGTGGGTGACACATATATCAGCTTTCAGCAATCGTTCAAACACTTTTATCTGCTGTTATCCATCGGATATTTGCTTTTTTATTGCCACATCATGATCTGCGTGGGCAACACCTGCATCCGTCTTTAGCTATGCTCTAAACTCTTATTGAGCAACAGGCTACAAACGTCAGGTCCAGTTACAAAAGTTCAAAACATGACACACAACACCCCGCCACCCAGCTCTCCAAACACACCCTGTTATTTGTAAGATGTCAGCCTGAGTCTTTGCGCTAGTTGGAAAGCACACAGCAGAGTAGTGTGCCTTTATTGGCTTTAAAAGATAATGACATGCCTACTGCCTGCCTCTAACCGCTGATCCAGGGTCAGTGAGTTCCTCAGCTTTCTTGAGGGTTCAGGTTGAGATTGAGAAAACTGACCCACTATTTATAGTCAAGAACAACAGAAAGGACACAGCTGGGTATTTGCACAACAGCATTCATCTCATTGCAGAATTTGTTGCCGTGCATAAGGTTTAATTGTATTTTCATCGAGGTGCTTTTGTTTCATGGTTCCTGCATGAGGGCAAGACTAAAACTTTCTCTTACACCTTCTAAGTATGAGAATAAATAGCTGCCACCCATGCAGTTGACAAGGCACTCTCCCTCCCTCACCATCAGCGCAGCGAGCTCAAGGCCACATGCCCTTTTTCATTACTCTGAACAGGCCAGCTGTATTGTAACTACAACCAATTTCCTTGCAGTCTATAAAGCTGTCAATCAAAATCATACGGAACAGGGAGTGGAGGTGGGGGGTGCAGGGGCGGAGCTGGGTGGGCTGTTGGGGAGGGCTGCAGGGCTCCAGACCAGATGTCAGAGTTTTTACACTGCAGGACATGATGGAGAGAGGGAAGGGAGGTGGGAGGAGAGAGGTCATGTTTACCTGTAGCTGAGCTTAAAAGGGAACACCAGAACTACTTTGAGTTGCATGGAGGTGAAGTTTTCATTCCTGGATGCCACTGAGACAGCATGAAAACTATTTCTTTAATTAAAAAGTATTAATTAAAAAGGACTACAGAAGGGATGAATGTATAGTATTACAGGAATTAAGAAATTTTGGTAATGTGCTTATCCACTATATGCAATGAGTTACGTGTAAATACAATGGTAAATACAAAGCTATGCCAGTCTAGCTATTTCTGCCCACTTAGAGTTTTTATTCTAAGCTTAACTAAGTGTTTTTTGGATTTAAGATATAAGCAAACGCATATAACAATGGTGTCTGTCTTTTCAGGCAGATCTATACAATAAAACTAAGTGTATTTCCCAAAATGTTAAACAAAACACTTTCAAAACAATCAAATCACAGTCAGATGGAGGCAATCTTTTTAAGTTTCCATTTATTAAAGTTATGAACAAAGAGACAAATAAGTTATAATATTTTTATTTGTTAGAATTCTATCAGTGTTTGAACATTAATATTTAGAGAGCTAGTACATTTTTCTACTTTCATGGCTAGCCTTTGACAAACCCATAGAAACAGCTGTCTCTCTCCAAGGATCGGAACATAATACTGAAGGGGAGGTGTCGATGTTGTCTAACAAGACAGTTAGCTGTGAAAGTGTGCACCTTAAGGTTTTTCTGTTATGGTATATCATTACATATAAACTCTTTAAAAATATACTTCTGTCAAATACCTTGACAACTACTATGTACACTACAAAAATAAATTTTCATATAAATAAATTATATGGCATACATTTATCTTTGTAACTGAAAACAGCATACATCCACGCCAACCAAGACCAAAATGGCAGTCTGGAAGAACCACTGATTTTTTTTTCCTTTTAAAATCCTCTAAGAGCTATGATGAGACCTGTAGTGTAAAATGTTATATACTCTTTTTTTCCTATTTAACATTAGTAAGCACTTTATACAGATCAAACTCCATTAATGTAAAAACATTAAACTGTAATAGTGAATTTTTTTTTCAATAGACATAAAAATCCCTGCATTTGTTATCCACTGGCATCACAACAATAAGGAAAGAAAACAACACATTTTATATTACAAAAATATAAATATCGCAATTGAACGTTGAAAACAAACAAACGAACAAAAAAACATTTAAAAATGAACAAAATAGTTGCCAGCTATGATTCTCTCCACTACTGCCAATGTGACATTGGGAGAAAACAAAATGAAGAACAAACAGAACAACCTATTTCATGCAAGCAGCTGACACGACATGGTGGACAAAAGGAGTAAAAAACTGCAAGGACTTCTGGGAAGAGCTACATGTGTTCAACAGGAAGTAAGAGTGTAAAAGTGGAGGCAAAATGAGGTGTGGAGGAGGTGAGTGATGGGGTCAAAGGGGCCTGGATCTGGAACTGATAGAAGGGTTACAGGTACGCATGCTGACATAGACACACATGCAGATAAAAAAAAAAACTGGCCATTGCTGGTAGACAGAGGTGTGAACTCTGACCCCGAGGCTCTGGGCTGTGCCATTGGGCAGTTGAGGTGGGGCGTCCAATTAGTGACGTGGCGTTACGTTGTGGATCTTTATTAGCTGAGGTCAGTGGGGACAGCTGAGGCCAATTTGGGGCCATTTGTCTTACATATCACTAAAGGAGAGCTACAACAGCAAGAGGATAGACTACCACACACATAAATGTTTACACACATCAATACACTGAGACACACATAGACCACATTGTCAGGCCATAGAGGGCTTAGCCCTTAACAGGCTGCGTGGGATAGCTTATTGGTTGGACAGAAAGAAAGAAAGAGCTACTTGAGACGAGATATTCCTGTAGATGAAGTTTAAATGCTGTCAAGTGCCATGTTGAATCGGGTCATACAGTATACAGTCTGAGTTTTAGCTTATCCACTAGACACAGCCACTTAGGGTACAGAGTTAGCGCCCCATGATGACCCTGTTCCAGAATCAGTAATTTTGAATGTCCCTGTACGGCAGAGTGAGTTTCTGAGGTGGGTTTACTGCTCACATGTCAGTATACAAGACAGAACCTGTTTTTGAGCTTGTTAAAGTTAAACAAAACATAACCTCTTACAGTAAAATAGGACCAGAGAGCAGCCTAACAGACAGTGATACAGAGCTGAGAGCAGAAACAGGTTCCAATGCAGAGGCGATTACTAAAAGAACAAAACAAAACAAAAACAGCTTTTAAAATTTCTTCATATCTGCTCGTCTTAAATAGCACGCATAGCGTGTCAAGTTAAACAGTAATTGTTTCATAACTACCACAGGTTTGTGATAAAAAATTAATAGTTTAACATGCGTACCTTTATACAATAATAAACACACACACATAAGCGCATACACGCACACATTTATACAATAGCCCTGTTTGATAATTCTAACAGTTTCCCTCATGTTTAAAATGAGTGTAAATGTTAGTCTATGCTGAGGATGCATCTGATGTATAGGCCAGAAAATAAGGGGCTGTTTCACATCATATAACTCTACATACAACCACTACACACACACACACACATGCACGAGCACACAAATACGTAGACAGATCACTTCTTTTGTTAAAGAGACATTTGCATAGAGTTATAAATGTGTATTAGTTTAAAAAATATTTTGAGCAGCAACAGTGAATGCTGACAGGTATTTTTGTCTAGATGAAGCTTCCTAATGGCACAGATCCACAGATGAGTGAACAGTAATCAGAGATCTATCTCTCTCTCATTCACACACACATTTACACACATGCACACACACACATGCACACACACACCATATAAAATGGCAGCCCCAGTCTGTTAACATGAGGAGTTGTACAGCTCCTAAAATTATAGCTACTTTTTGTTCATATTTACATATGTATACATCTTTTAAATATAGATAAAATTATCTAAGACAATAGTCCACTGGGTTACAGTAAGAATGAGCACCATGACGGCAACACTGGCAAGTTTCTTGCTGCTTCAGGCCGAGGGCGAGCCAGGCTGAGCTGGGCTGGGCTGGGCTGTGCCAGGCCGGGTCAGCTGCTTAGTAATACGGAGGAGTCCATCTTTGGCCGTTGTGATTCTGTTCTCCACAACTGAAAGAAAAAGGTAGATTTTTTTGTCAGTACTTTTTGAAGACACAGACATCACTAAATTGATGATTATAGTAATACTGAAGAAGCTGAAGGCTCACCTCAGCTTGCCCGTCTGCCACTGTTGTTCTCAGCTGCCTCAAACTCCAAATCTTGAAGCTCCATGGTCTCCACCTTGACTCCTTGAGCCCCTGTGTGGGTGTCCAGTGGCACATGTGGGTCCTGGAAGTTGGGCTCTGGCTCCTCCGGCCCTGGTGGGCTGTAACTGTCTGTTGCAGTGTATCCTGGGTAAGAGGAAGTAGGGGGGCTCTGGTTGGACAAGGGGGGTGGGTGAACGGCGACAGTGACAGAGGCTGACGCTGTTACTGTGGTGATAGGTTGGCAGTACGGGGTGGGGTTAGGGTGGTGGTGTGGGAGGTGGTGATTAGGCTGTGTGTTGTGAGAAGAGCGGGCTCTGTGGCCTGCTGACTGTTCTCTATGGCCATGTGAGCCATAATGGCCCCCAGCCTCAGTAGCAGTTTCAAAAGCGTCCATGCGCGGTCGGGCTGGGGGCGGGACCTGCCAGTGCAGCTGGGTCTTGGGGTCCCTGCTGTTACGCTGATTAGCCCTGGGCTGGGGCCCAGAATCACAACCCTGAGAGGAGACAGACTGTAGAACAAAACAATGAGTTTTTTATTTCTGCAGATAAGATAATAATCAAAGAGTCATACATGCAAAATAAAAAGGGACATTTTCTTACTGAAGACATGGTATAGGCTGGAGGGTCAGGCTGTCTGGCTGAGCGCCTATGCCCAGATCCTGCTCTCCTTTCTTCCTCTGCCCTGGCTGCTCTGCCCCTACTGGTCTGGAGGTGGTACTGCTGATCCTCTGCTCGAGTTTGTCCCCTGTGTGAGGGCAGGTTGTAGTTCTGCAGCTCCTGGCTGATACCAGACACTGTGGTGTTGGAGCTGTATTCAGAGTCCGACGAGTCTGAAGCTGCGCCAGATGTGTTGGTGGCTGCGGTGGTGTGGTGAGGACGGACTGAGAAGTGGACCACGTTAGGAGGCCCCTCCAGAGACGGGGTGGGTAACCGGCTACGACCATCGACTGGAGAGACCTGAGAAGTGAGAAAGGAGAAGTTAAGGAGGCAGCAATGAGTGACTGGCATTCTGCTGCTCAAAGAAAAAAATAAAAAAAAGAAGACTTTGTATCACAAGCTTGTGAAAAAACAATATTGACACTTTTTCTTCTTAACTTAGACTCTTTTTTCTTACCTCTGGATAGGGTCCAAAGTATGACAGTAATACTGGGAGAAGGACCAATCCATTGAGTACTCCAAGAACTGTTAAAATGGCCAGCACTGCAAAGAAATACCTGTAACAGACCAAAGACACACAAAAGTAGCTGAGCATGGTGAATAAACTTTAATCTCTGGTATAATTAAATTAAATGCAGCACGTACCACACATGCAAAACACACATTTTTTCTTCTATCTACAGAGCGATACAACATTTACTAAACATACTAACTCTTGCGGACAAGACAACCATTTAAAGAGGAAAATTTAATGATTGAACAAAAGAAATAAAAAAGGCAAAAAACAAAGCAGAACAGACCCCACAGTTGTTCAGACAGACATGAAGAGAAACAGAGAAGGCAAAGAAACAAAGAAAATACCTGTGCAAACCACAGAGGTTTAGACATGGGGAGACATGTGCAAGATCAACCATTACACATGCCCGAAATAATACTTCCACAAAGACACCCAGCCACTCCCCAAACACACACACACACACACATGTAAACCCCCCACAGACAGGCAGGCATGCACTGTGGTTCTGAGGAGCAAAACAGAAAGGTACCTTGTGTGTTTCTAAGTCCTGCCAAAGAGGGTTAGTCTTAAAGAAGCCGCAGAGAGAAAAGAAATGGGAAGCATAATTAGCCAGAGCTGGTTAATTCAAAGGCACGGGAGGAAAGAAAAAAAAAAAAGAAGAGGAGGAGGTGGGGGGTTATTGGGGGCGAGGGTACTCTCTCTTGGGTGTGTGGTGTATAAGCAAACATGGAGAAAACAAAGCAGTGAGGAATGTGAAAGGAGGGGGGAAGGGGTAAGTGAGGGTAAAAAAAGGGGGGGGGGAGGAGAGGCGAGTGGGGGGGGGGGGGGGGGGGGGGG
>JAPZDY010000022.1:15573521-15591501 GCA_029783645.1 Ctenochaetus hawaiiensis | reverse complement strand
TCTTTAGTTTAACATGGGTTGCAACTTAAACCATTAAAGCCATTGATAGAAAGCACTTGATCAGCACTGTAAGTGTAGCTCTAAACTTATTATAATCATATGTTTGACCTGGATCACAGCTGCTGCTGCTGCTGATGATGATGATGATGAAATAATGAAAACAGGCTAAATTCAATCTCCATCCAGGAGCCCTTCTGTTTCCCTGGCACTGAAAGCAAATATCTATGATTTGACATTAGAGGTTTACCAAAGAGTAAGTCAATGCACTCACACACACACACACACACACACACACAGACACACACACACGCACACCCTAAATACACTTAACAGTATTTAAAGCCCACCCACCCATTTTTCCTTCCTTCATTTGCTTATATTAGATTAGCAGAACTGTTTCTGTAAGTGGGGCTGAAATAACTATGTCATCACTACGGTTAGCATTTCCACGCACACCAGGAGGGTTAAACGCCACGTCACCTTTGCACCCACATATATGCACACACATGTACACATGCACGCGTGCGGCCCACATACCAGGCTGAGTGCCCCGCCGGGCTGTTTAGAGTGAAAACATTCACAGGGCTGACGGGGGGAAAGTCAGGGAAACATTTCTTTCGGCGCAAGCAGAAAAATACGAGCCGGGCCTGTTGTTATTGCGCCGTCTTGGGCCGCAGCTTTGTTTGCTCAGACAACAGCAGAACCTTTAAATGGAGGCCCCGGACTGAGCCAGAAACCAGAGCACACCACTGGAGGTGAGGATAGAAGGTCTATAGGCCTCCCTGTGTTTGTGTGTGTATCTGTGTCTGTTTGTGTGTGTCTCTCTGAGTGTGTATCTGTGTGTGCTCTCACTGGCAGGCACGCCATCATTGACCCCCATGATTACAAGGTCGGGGAGCAGGTTGGTGTGTGTGTGTGTGTGTGTGTGCATGAGCGCAGGCCTGTGCACATGACAGTGTATGTGTGCTCGCAGATCACATGGACTTTTGTGCTCCCTTATTCTCAAAGGAGCTAGTCAACCAAATTATACAGCTACCTCAGCTGCTTTAAGCTATTCACTGAGCTCACTGGAAACTTTTCATAATACTCCGGGCTCGAGAAGGTACAGAATCGTTAATTTTCCTCCCTTCTATGGCGGCTGCTCGTTACCTTTCTGTCCGACGGTTACATGAGCGCACACACACAAAAGGAGCCACCGACGCAGAGCCTCCAGTGTGTCTGTTTTAATTTCCACTTCTCCTGTGTTTCCACACTGCCCACTAGCCCCACACCCTGTTACTCCTTCTCATGCTTATAAATGTCTAGCGAGGGCAGTTAAACTAGCTGAAGGAGATTACAAAAGCCAGAAGACTTTCCTGCTTTCTCTCTCTCTCTCTGTCTCTTGGCCTCTCCCCCTCAAGTCTCTTTCACTCTGTTTCCTGTTGCTTCTCCATCTACTCCCTCCTAAAGCCCACCTCCTCCTCCTCCTTGTTCCTCTGACCTTCAACTCTCCATCCTTCCCCTGGTTTCCCCTAAAATGTCAGGCATGAGAGACACTACAAGGGAGAAGAAGAGGATGAAAAGAAAAGACTCAAGGGGAGAGGAGGGCAGAGAAAGATAAAGGCCACGACAGCAAGGCCTCATAAATGGACAAAAAAAAAAGGGTAAGTCACTAGTAGCTGGAAAAGGGATGAGATTTACAGAGAAGGAGTACGAAAAAGGGAGATGTGGGTGGAAGATGAGAAAGAGATTGAGGGAGGGAATGGTGAAGGAAAGCAAAGAGCCTTCATGCATGATTGGTGTCTCAGGTAGATTCCAGTGTGACATACAGGTTTAGGCATGGTCTCAACGGTCTACTGACTCCACATAGACGCCATACAATAACCTTCGTATGTTCAGGCCTGTTTGCTTATATGTTCGGTTAAACCAGTGTGTCATTTCTCAAAAGGCTTATTTCTTGTACTCACCTGACGATGAAGTCGAACTCTGAGCCTGCGAGCATTAGGACGCCTAATAAGGTTGAAAAGGCTCCATCAAGAACCGGAGCAAACATGTGCTCCAGAGCCAGCACTGCCCGCTTGTGACGATCCCCTATAGCTGTTAGGAACGCCTACAACACACACACACACACGCACGCACAAAAACATATGTTATGTCTAGCTCTCGAGGGAATAACTGACTTCAAAACAGTCAAGAAAAAAAACATTTCAGCGTTTCTGGGAGCTGAAAAATGTTCTGAAAATTCACATTATAGCATTAAGGATCAGACATTGGCTGACCCTGAATGGTTTTCATATTTATTTCAGTATGTGCATGCCTACCAGAGCCACATGGACAGTGAACTCCACTCCGATACCCACAGAGGCAATGAGAATGACCACAGGAACAGCGCTGAGCTTGATTCCCATCAGCCCCATGAAGCCAAACAGCTCCACGGTCATGAGAGAAAGAACCAACACCTGAAGGGGAAAACAGATACTTCTGTTAGAGAGGAAGAATGCTGATAAATCTGAATAAAGTAACTGTAAATGATCAAGACATAAAACACAAGACATGTCAGTGTAGCTTATCATTTTGCTTTAGTTTGTACTGAAAATATAAATAAATATATATAATATAAATATGTTTATTAATAGGAAGTTGGTCTGTTTAACCCTTTTTTTAATCATCTTTACAAACATTTTATGTTTCTGATAACTCTGTCTTCTTTATTGGAGAAAATACAGTTGAAAGTGGTTTCTGCAGGTTTTTCATGTCCCAAATTTCCTAAGGTGTTTGATTGAGTCCAAAAGACAATTATATTAACATCTGTCCAAAGTGGTAAAATGTATTACAACATACAAATGCAAGTTGACAGAGCTGAAAAACATACATTATATCAGCATAGTTGATTATTATAAAAGTATATTATTTTTCTGCTTTATAAATTTTATAATAAACAAACTATTAAACACTGCATGTAGTGAGGAAATCTACAGTTAACCTGGACTTTGAATGTACACAAGACAAACCAGGGTCAATAATACATGAGGATGATGTTTGTGAGCATTTCTTTCTAAAAGATTTAAGTAGTAACTATATGTGTAGGTAAAATGTGTGTGTGTGTGTGTGTGGAGGCTTGGGTGCAGAGCATAACAGGAGCTGGGAGTACATGCCATTATCAGCTGACAGGTGTCAGGTTACATGGGGCCCAAGTCCTTTGAAGAGGGCTGAGGTGGGCAGGGGAGGGATCTGCATGCATGCCTGTATGTGTGGGTGCACATGCAATGAGTATGTGCATGTGTGTTTGGGGGGGTGTATGCTCAAGAGCATCTTGGGTGATCGGAACGCAAGTGGACATAAAATTTATATTAACTTTCAGAGGCTTTTAGGGATAAAACTTTCAACTAGACTTGACTCTTTTAGTCATAAAATCTTTGTAGACTTATTGCTGCTGGATAATCTGTGACAGAAAACTTTTCAATTTTGTACCTGTGTTTTTTTTCTTTTAGGTCACAGAGATCACAAGATCAGAGATCACAAGCAGTCACTTGAAATGCAGCTGAGACTGTTTGTGAACATGATTAGATGTATAAATCAAAAGAGAAAACTTGAGGTTTAAAACCGGCCTCTGTTTATGTGGTTAAGCTTGACTTTGGGACAAATAGCTGAGGGGATTTGAAAGGGGCTTAAGGTTGAGGGTCTGACATTGCAGGGCTTGCGGTGGTGGTCTGCTCCCGGACAGAACAAATAGTTAAACTTGACGCCTCTCCATAACTTGTCCTTTGATCTTGCAAGTAAAGCCTGAAGGATGAACATGAGGTCCCCTACTCCCCTATTTAAGGGCTTAGGTGGCCTGGCCACTGCCTGTCGTAAAATACAACCCACCAGAGAAAAACCAGAGCGCTCTGTGTGTGTGTTTCTGCATGAGTTATGTACCTGTGTGTTTACGTGTTCATACTGTATGTGTGCAAGTATATACATATTTGCGTGTGCACTGCAAAGTGTGTGTCTGTGTGCATGAATGCATGTTTGTGTGTATCCCTGGAAACTGCTCTTTGAGAGGAGGGGGAGAAGAGGAGTGTGGAGGATGGAAATAAAATCAAACTTTTTATAGGTTTAGAGTGGGAGCGAGTTGTCTGAGCAACTTTGTGTCCTCTCCCCATTTATTTCAGCTTTGGTGTCTGGGAGTGTTGGACTAGACTAAACAGACTGGCCCTAACAAAACAGCACAAGATAAACACTGGTGACTGGGGCTACAATAACACACAGCAGCCCCTGCTCCTTGCCAGCTCCCTCCTCTCTGAGATGCCTTCTGGACCACACATAAGACCAGGAAATAAAGGGAGGAGAGCAGGAAGAGGGATTTTTTTAATAACTGCATGTTGGGGTTGCTGCCTCTTGGTGTTAAGGAGTGGGCATGTTTGTAACATAACTCATTAGCCTATCGAACCGGCAAGAGAAGGAGAGTGAGCAGGTTTGTGTTGATCTTTCTCAAAAATCATCTAGTAAAACATCTGCTGCAGTTTGTGGCTATATGCCTGTTCCCTTGGTCATTATCAACTATATATGCATGTTTAATTTGTACTTGGCACTCACTATGATGCCGGCGGTCCAAGGGTTGAGCAGGAAGAGGGCACAGACCAGAAAGGTGCAGGCGAGCACGACACTGATGGACAGCAGGAGCCAGTGGCGCAGACTAACATACTGTTCCCAGAAGAGGAAGGGGTAGCCATTGGGGTAGGAGGGAAGGCCTTGTCGGCTGTAGTTGCTGCAGATAGCCCTCACGCTCTCGATGGCCTCCACAAACTGCGGCGTCTCCCGGAGCCCGTTGAGGTAGAAGGGGAACTGTGCGTATTCGATGGGCTCAGCAGCTGGGACTGAATGAAGAAACAATAAGAAAAACGTCAATTTTCCTGGAGGTAAAAAGGGAGAGAACTTGATCTTTATTCAGGTGTAATCACCACATGATTATCGTTGTACCCCCTTCAGCAACTTATGATGATTTTGACATTTGGGACCTTGGAAGCAAGATAACTTAAGTGCAATTTAGAGATTTAGATTACTGCGGGGAACTAGAGAAGATATTAAATAAATAAACACTGGCAACAGTGACATCTGCAGATGATATTAGTCTGGTCTGATTTACTTGCATTACGTTTTGATCACTTAGTTTATTTGCAGAAATCATTTTGAACTCTTCAGTTAAACCACCAATATCAAGACCTTCCCTCCCCAACCCTACCTTGTTCAGAGACTGGCTGCATCTGTGGGCACATGTGTGTGTGTGTGGGCGAGTGTGTGTGTGTGTATGTGTGTGTGAGTGTGAGGTGGGGGTGAGCAGAGCAGCATTAAACAGAGCTCCATTGACTCGATCCCAGCCAGTCTGTGGCCCAGCCTGCCTAATGAGGGCCTATCAGTTCCAGACACAGCAGAGTGTCAGAGCTAACGTTGATTCACGGTAATTACAATGTCAGAATCGCCGCCATTCGCTGCCATCACCACACCCACAAGTTAGCGCTGACACATGAAGCATAATATAGATGCATATACATGCATACCTGTCTGTCACTCTGCTATGAAGTCATATTTGGTGCTTACAAAACAGTGTATTCATTCAGATTTGTGCTTGCAGAATAATTAACCACACACTGCTAGAGACGCAGATCCAGAGATTTACCCTGCGACTCCACATCTGTCCTATCGTTTTCCTTACAAAAACACATGTTTTCGGACTGTCTGGTCTTGGTGTGAGTGTGTATATTCCACTGTGCCTGCAGGGTCAGACAGGAGCACTTGCTAACATGGTTTGGCCCATTATAATCTCAACCATAAATTTCCATTAGGACACCAGTTGGCTTTCGGCCAACACATTTCTGCTCCGGGGGGCTCCCGCACAGCCAAGCACTTCACGCTGCTTATCCAATCATATTCCCCCCTGTAAAGGACTTCCTGCTTGTTATCCAATTGTGTTTCCCACCCAAACCCAGTCTATCCTTGTTATCCAATCATTTTCCTCCCCCGCGGAGCACTTCCTGACTCGCACCAAATCACAGGCTAGAATCAAACAACAACATGACTGTACTTTTTTATGTGAGTTACAGTCTGTGTGTGTGGTAGGGAAATGAGAACAGGGTGTGTGTAGTGTTTGGGGTCACTGAGTTTTAATAATGTGTGTGTGTGTGTGTGCATGTGTGTGTGTGTGCAATGCTAGGGCCCCATGGTAGCAAGGATTATAGCATTCACCACAGGCACCATTAGAGGAACCACAGTGAGCCGTGTCTTGGTCTTCAGCCTTGCAACCTGAGCTCACACATACACAAACGCACACACACCACAGTGGTACAGTGAAGTCGACTACCTCACTTAAAGCTAAGAGGCAGACAAGGCACAATAACTTAAACCACAAGAGGTAAACACTGTTCACATGTAGTGGCTGCCTTACGGAGCCTAAAAAAATGCTCCGCCAAGACCGGTGAGCCCAAATAAAGTTTGGTTTTAAATTTCTGTAAGTGTTTTATAAATGTAATTTGTTAAACTGTAACTTGTAGAAGGTATGACGTTAATCACCTCAAATTTGTTTCATTTGTCGAGGAAAACAACATTATTATTGAAATTTCCTTCATTGTGTGGAGGCAAAACTTTGTTCCATTACACTACATGGGATCATGTTTTTAATTCTAACATATTTTGTCAGCTCATGGCAGGCTGACTTACTGCTGAGGCGTGTCTCGGGCATGGAGTCGGTACGGTCGTGGAGCCACTCAGGAGGGTGTGGGCGAATGTTGGCTTGAGAGGCGGCGTAGGCCACAGGATCATTGCTGACCCAGGCAGTTAGGTAGATGTAGAAAGCCCCCGGGTTGATGATACCGTCTGCATCCACAAGCCTCTGACGAGTCAGCTGCAAAACCCAGAGAGAAGATGAATTAATTGTGGTACCTTAATTGCTAATGTAGATACTGTTTTGTTGTATCCACTGCATGCATTTTAGAGGGACAAATTACATGATTCACACTCTTATTGGGCTAAGCCAAATTTTGAAAATTGAAAATGGAATACATTGCAAATGGAAAAGGAGTAATTAAGGTAAAAAGGAAAAAAAGAAGGTAGAGCTTGCGTAGGAAATCACATTGCTGCTGTAATGTATACATTGGACACGAAAAGGTATTGTGGAAATAGAACATGTTCAACCAAAACATTCTACAGGTGAGCTGACCACAGAAACGCTTATTTATACACATGCATGAGTGCAAGAGAACGGAGCAGCTTTCAAAATAAGAGTCAAATATTAGCCTCTCTCCAAAGAAAAGTCAACAAGTCAAACACTGGTCGCCTTTCTGAAAATTCCCGTACTTCTCATCACAGCTTCCTAGAATTATCATGCCACATTAAAACATGGAAAATGTTGAATCAGCTTCTCCCTTTACATACAGCAGATACTGGCTGGCCAACGTCAGGTCCAACGTCCTGACCACTCTGAATAAATTTATGAAGGAGGCCTAACAGCACTTTTCTGTCAAGAAGCAGCTGCTGAAGATGAATGTGATGTCAAGTTCTCTTAGCTTTAAGATTTGGAGATGAATCAGTACATTGATATTTGTTCTATGAAGCACATTCAAATCTGGTATGTTGGTAACTGAAAAGCTGTACTGTGACTTCATGAACTTTTTTCTACAATTAGGTTAAATTAAATATTATCAGTGTATTTTGGTCATGCTAACAACATGGCTCTATGGATGTCAGTCCTTTGCTATGTCAGTAGGTCAGTCCATCACTTTGGTCCAGAATGAATATATACTAACAAATACTGAATGTATTGCCATAAAATCTGTAAAGACATTCATAGGGGAAGATAAATCCTAATGACTCTGGAGATCCCCTGACTTTTTCAATTTCGAATAAAGTTTCTCAACGAGACTATGACGAAATTTGCCACAAACATTCATGTCACCCAAAGCATAAATTATAATAACTTTGGATAATCCTTTAGTTTGTATTTACCGCCATCATCAGGTAAAAAACTTTGATTTGTCCAGTACTTTTAAAGTTTGTTGTTGTTTATAACCAGATTCTGGCAACAGACATCCTTTAACAAACCCATACAACTGATCCACTGTGGCTTCCAGTCATGTGCATACTGCATCTTGCAGACATGTAGGGTTATTTTAATCAATCAGTGCTAAAATCAGCTGCAGGATATGTAAGGCAGTCATCATGTGAACATAAAAAGTAAGTGCATCTCCAGCCTTTGTATCACAGCTAATAAAAAAGTCTCTGTCAGCCTGCAACTAAACTTCTGACACCCACGAACAGTGAATAAAACCAAACCAGTACTGTGTGCTCCTGTCTGGCTGCAGATTGTTCCCATGCTCTGTTTCAGTTGGAGTCATTTTCTGTGATGGTTGTGGTTAGTAGGTAGACAAGAATGGCTGTCTTTCCCTCCCATGTGGAAACAGATGAGTGAAGCTTAGCACTGCTACCTCCTGAGAGGTAAAACCATTACTGCACACCGCTCTGCCACTCTTCCTTCTGGGTTCCATAAATCCCTCCTTCACAGAGGCAGGGAGAATTTTAGGGGTGAAGATAGACTCATGGGGTTAGGTGGGTAAAGACAGGAGCAGAGGTTTTTTTTGTGATGAGGGGGGGGTGAGGAGAGAAAAAAAATTGCTTGATTTAGCGTAACAATAAAAAAATTGGCTGGAGTCCCTGAGCACGTCTGTGTGCAGTTAACCTGGTTGTTAACACTGAAGGAAATGCCACCCAGCAAATGAAGTAGAGCTATAAAAATAACACAACATCTGTACAAATGTTGCTCACACTTGCTTCTCCTGACCCCTACGGGTACCCAGAATGCCCGGCGCCACAGACCAACCCAACCCTGAGAAGAAAAGTGCTCTTGATAGCGTTAGCATGGCCTCTCTTAGCACTTTCAAACTTTCCACCTCTCCTTCTCCGCTGCAAAACTTTATCTTTCTATTTTCAAACCGCACACACTCACTTGCACAGACAACTGGCTCCCACATGATTTCCAGGCAAGGCCATAAGGAATGAATGGTCGCCCAGCACGGAGAGAAATGTTAGCAGCCGCAGATCAAAGGCGGAACACCTCTGCAGAGATCCGTGGAGTGGCATATCAAAATAAAACATCTAGCTTTGCAATTTGCCAGGGTTGGAAAAGATCTGGTCCTCATTTTAAGAAACAAAAACAGCTACTGCTCTAAGTGCAAGCGCAACAGACAAAAGCTGAACACACACTCAAAACATACAAATGCACACACACACACACACACACACACACACGCACACACACACACAGAGTGCTGCCTCAAAGAAACCACGTGTTTCAGCTCCCCTCATTGAGGAGGACACAGCAGAGGAGCAAGGAGGGAGTGAGGTGGGTGTGTGGAGAAAGAGAGAGAGAGAGAGATAGAGAGACAGAGAGAGAGAGAGAGAGAGAGAGAGAGAGAGAGAGAGAGGTAGTGCAAGCAGGAGAATTGGAGAGGGGAAGCGAGTTGGATTCCAGAGGATCTGGATTGAATTTAACAGCGGGATACGCAACAACAGTATGTCTTCAAGCTGTCACGGGAAGCCCAGGCAGCTCTGCTGGCGGCCCCCACGCCTCACGGCAAATACACTTCCCTCACAGGCACAGGAAGTGATGTAACAGGGCTGCACACCAGGTCTGCCTCTGCTTCCTGTTGGCTTGTGGAAAGGATGGGAAAAGTAGTATACTGTTGGTGCAATGGAGCTCAGAACAGCCCAAAACAAAAAAACTAGGAGCTGAGTGGGGAAAAGGCATTCATACTGAAGTCATGCACCACATGAACACAGATTCACACACAAATTATAAATGTAAATAAACACAAGTAAGTTATCTTTCAGGAAAATGTTCTCAGTGTTGAAAAGAACATGACTTGTTTTGTGTTTGGGGTTTTCAGAAAATTCCAGCCAAGAATTTAGTTTTTATATTTCTCCAGTGCCTTATCTTCTGTTTTCACAGTTTCCTGCCAAAAAATGCAGCCATGCATCCATGTATGCTGTTTTTTTGGAGGTGGGACCAAACCAAAAAGCAGCGTGCAATGCCCTGCTGAAGCTGAGCAAGTTTCCTCAGTTCTACAAACACAATCTTTCCCTTGATTTCCTCCTGCTTATTCCACACTATTTCATTATCAGTGTTTTTGTGTCTTTCTGCTGACACGGAAGAGATTTGATTTCACAAGTTCCTTTTTGGACATCCTTCTGAGACCTTTACTGCCCATTGTTTCATTTGTGACACTGTTTTTCTCTAAAACCCCTCCTGTTTCATTTTGAAGATCGAGTTCAATATAACTGCTGAACTGGCGTTTGATAAAGATAACTGCAACTCTGTTCTGCACTTGCTTGATTTTTTCCTTCTTTTGGCTTCAGCTGAGGTGCAATATCAACAGCTCAACCAGTCTCCATGCAAGCAGAACCCTCAGGAAATACAATGTCATGGACTTCTTGTTGCATGATGGAATGAATTATTGACTTGAGCTGAAGGAAAACCAGTTTGTCCTCTACATTAGTGGATGATTTATTATAACTTAAAGCCCTTTTAAAATATCTTCATACACCTCTACCCCTTTGTAAAAGCAATGCATTACTTTCAGGGGGCTGTGATGTTTAAATGAAGCAAATAAGCACTTCTGACACACTAGCACACCCCAAAGGCTCAACTCATTTACTTGCATAGTAAAGCCAACTAGCTCAATTCATCATTTGTCAAAATATGACTATTCTAATCATTTTTAACCGCGGGGCTGCGGAATCCAGGCTAATTATTTGAAGACCTATCGGGATCTGCAGCAGTCTTGTCATACCTTCCAACTTTTTCACACTGTGTCTGGATTTACTGACAAAGTGTCAAACTGAGGGCTTGATGTTAAAATGAGGCATTTCTCTGTCAAGGCTCTGAAATATTTTGCAACACACACACACACACACACACACACAAAATGGGGACAAATGGCTTAAATGAAGAGTTAATAGTTTTTTCAGAGGCAGACTGAAGCCCCAGTGAGAGCTTTAAATTCCTGGGCTCGGTAAAGTCATCACAGACAGAAGATGAAGACAGACACAGAAAGGAGGGAAAAAGACAGATAGAGAGAGAGTTTTCAAGCAGAGTGTGACCCTTTTTCGCACAACAAAATGCGCATAGATATTCAAATGCAGTGGGAAAAAACACCTTTGGCACTTGTGTCATAATCTCTCAAGTTTATCCTCAGACTTCTGTCTATGTAATACAGTTTGCATTCAAATATAGTGTGTGTACTTCACCATATCTTAATTCTGAATTGTACTTAGTCATAAGAATGAATGAAATTACCCTTATTCATTAATAAACATACCTGGTTGAAATTGATGGGCTTGTCCCTGCGTCCTGTCTGCACCAAGAGCTTGTATGCCAGGACGCCATCATCAGAGCCGTTCCTGTAGCTGTTTTGGGTGATGCGTCCGGCCTCCCAGTCCTTGTCAAATGCCTGCTGGAGACCTGCAGGAAAACCACAACAAGACAGATTGGTTAGATGTGGATGTTTGAAAAGGTTACATGCCCCGTTATCTTCATTCTTCCTTTACAGCACACTCATAAAGCCCGGTTCACAAGAAAACACAACATGTAACAAACCAGCATAACACAACAATGCAACCTAACCCTAACCCTATAATAAGCCTGATTGATTTAATACGATAACTGGGTTCCATTCTCAACCACCAAACAAGACTTCAAAAGCCTAAAATCTGCTGCTTTTGATTCAAAGCAGTCATTAGGGAATATATCAGTAACATGTGTCTCCTTTTCTATACTACAGTCCTCTCTAATCCATATGTGTATCACTCTCGGCTCTCCCCCAAGGCCCATGCTGTGGTCCGTCTGTGGGAGATATTGTTTTGGGTCTCTTTCCTTGGCCTGTCTGGCTCCAATTTGTCCCACCATTGCAGAGAGCAGTATCAGACACAGTTTTCTCTCTCTCTCTCTCTTTCTGTCTCTCTCTCTCTCACCCACACACTCTCTGTGTGGTTCCCAGCCGGCTCACACACAGACTCACACAATGTGTTTTATCGATAAAGGCATGGCAGTGAGTGTGCTTCCTCATTGTAAATGGACCCATTCTCCATAGGAATTGGCATGTGGAAGATAATTGTCTCGTTCAGTGGCACTTAATAATTTTTAGGAGTTGTCAGTGTTGAGTACACAGTCAACAGTCCATCCCAAAGAGTACCTGCTATAATGCAAAATTAATTAAAGGGCCAATTAAATTAAAGGTGTGGAGTAATGGCTGTAATTAAAAAAAGCCAAAACCAACACAAGCACTAGATGAATGAAGGTATTTGAGCGTCAGATGCGATGCCAACATCATCCGCAATTATTCCTACTGCCAAAGGCTCTCACATACAGTAAAGTATAAAACTATGGCCTCCCACTTCGTCTTCCTCCTCCATCAACTCTATTTATGGAGGACACAAGTGAATTTAATTAGACTTCTGTCAGAATACATTTTGCAAGCCCACCTACTTCTGAACTCCAGCCCAACATCTTGTTTCCTGCAGATTCATGTCAAAACACAGACGAAAAATATGACTCAAAACTGTTTCATAAAAAAGTAAATGATTTCCATGCCTACACTATCTTTAGCAATAAAGATAAATGAAGTAAAAATACCATGTCATCTGTGACATCAGTATTAGGGTGAAATTTACATGATCTAACACTGACTCTGAATCTTCTTCTTCTTCTTCTTCTTCTTCTTCTTCTTCTTCTTCTTATTAGACTGTTAAATCTGACCTACTTTATAGTCAATATTGACAAATGAAGTTCTTTCTTCTGTGCTTGGGGTGGTTATTATAAATCAAACTTTATTTGTACCTTGCAGCCAGTCTCTTAAGTAGTGAAGCCACATGCGAGGCAGCTGTCCATTATCCTCTTTCAGCACGTAGCGAACAGTGTGGAACCTCTGGTGGAGCTGGTGCAGCAGGGGCTGGTTCTGGGCGTAGTCGGCCCGCTGTGTCACCACATACATGTTGTAGAAGGAGAAGAACTTGAACTGGGCGCCGATGAAGTCGTACTCGCTGGTCTCTCTGGGCACGATGTCCGTCAGCTCCAGGCCATCCCTCACCTGGGTGGTCCCGTACAAACTGACTCCCAGCAGGCAGAGGAACAGCACAATCACAACCACCTGGAAGCAGAAGATGGAGCTTCATCAATCAACGCACTGCACACAGTGATGACAGGACAGTTTCAGCTTGCATTAATTACTGCTTAAGCCATGCTGCAAATTCTGAGCAAGTGAGGAGCAGAAATACGCAGATGACACATGATTTAATGCAGATTTCTGCTGCATATCCTTAAAGATGCACAGGAGGAATGTCCACAAAAGTCAGCAGAACAAAGAAAGTAAACACTGAAATTAGTATGTGAATAGACTTGCTTTATACAGCATTGCTGACATGGCAAGAAATACAAGCAGTTAGATGATCATATAGGTTTTAAACAAACTCCAAGCTTATACAAACTTATTCAGAAATAAAAACAAATGAAAATTTCACAAGCTTTTGAGTATAACTATGATCTGCTTGCACACAGTTTTTTTTCAGTTTAATGATGTTTATAGACCATTACTAAAAACTTTGTGTGCCTGAATTTTTGCTTTTACTTGCAAATAAAGTGGTTGAAACAATCTGGCTCAACTGTCTGCTTGTTTACAACCTGACTGCTTTTGTTTCTTGCCCCATCTGACTTTCATTGATGCAAAGTTGCCATGACGGACAAAAACATGACATTTAAACGTAGGTTGTAAGACAGAATTTTCCTTTCAGTCATTAAGCAACAGGAGGAATGTATGATCTAATTTGGTAATATGAGTGACTTCAGACCTGGAAGGCTTTGAGGCGACAGGCCACCCAGTATACTGAGGTCAGACTGTATGTGTGTCTTTGTATGTGACTCAGATGGGACATGACCACAACCTCCACTCAAGATTTCCTCCTACTATTCACTCTGGTGACTAATCCCTCCATTCAGATTATCACCACAGTGAGTCAGCACAAACACACTCTTACCTTACACAGAAGCCTGAACCCCTCTTTTGCTACCTGTTTTCATCTAAAAACACCCACACTGAAACACACAGGGAGGCTAAACTCACTTTGGTGGTGGGCTGCAGAAGGAAAGGAGCATAATGCCTCTCAGCAAAGGAGGCAAGGGTCCAGCGGGAGCAGGGTGGCTCGAGGCAGCGCAGGCTCAGGGAACCTTCTCCGAACTGGGACAGCAGGTCTCGCGTGGAGCTGTTGTTCTCTGGGGTCTGGACAGCGGATGAAGCCGCATCACCCTGTGGAACTGAGCTAGCACTTGAAGTCGGGGCAGCAGGCGGAGGTGCAGGGTGATGATGGGAGAAGCTGGCAGAACCTCGAGATCCCCCGTTACCCCGACTCCCACCATTGTTGTTATTGAGATTGCCGTGATTGCTGCTGCTGCTGCTCCTGCTACTGCTAGCATTGCTGGTGTAATAGTCGTTATTGGGGTTGTTCCTGGTTGGAGTTGGGTTGATGGGCTGCACAGAGATCTGGGATCTGGGCTCAGCTGTGGTGTAGAAGGCCTGAGTGCGGGGGTCATACTCCGTCCTGAGCTGCACTGTGGACTGCATGGTGATTTGGGTCTGCTGGGCAAAGCCATGGCTGCTGTAGGAGGGAGGGGGGCTGCTGTAGCTCGGGGGAGGTGTGCGATATGAGGGTGGAGGGGTGCGATATGATGGGGGAGGGCTGTAGCGACTCCCATCTGCGGCATCGAGGTATGCGTGAGGCTCGATCTGGATCACACGATTGGCACAAGGGCTGAAGAGAGACAGACGATGATAAAATGTCAGAACGTGGACTGCGTGAAAGAAAATACATTGAGAGACTAAAAAGAGGAAATTCTAACTGACACATCATCAAACTATGTGAAATAAAATTAGGTATGTGGCATTCTAAAGGAAAATTTGCAGAAATATGTGCACATTTTAAGATTAATTGCATTAATTCTGTTACAGTCTTTCATCAGACATCTATTATTGTGCATCTTTCCTTTCTGTCAAGAGAATAAAATATATAGCCAAGAGCTAACAAGGAAATTTCATAGTGTGTGTGCACATCTGTATGATCCCTGTGCCAATAATCATGCCCCAACTGGCAGGCAGACTAGTAGAATTTAATAAAGACTGCGACAGATAAACAAGACAATCAAACAACCAAGAAGCCAGACTGAAACAGACAACTTAAGCAGTGATTAATTTTTTTGACTGAGGGGGATTAAAGTGGAGATATTACAGCCACAACAGTGTGAGTCAGATAAGGAGAGCAAATAACAGGAAGAACTAATGAATAGGGGGGCAGTAACCTTGATCGGAAATGACTGCATCTGTGTGTATGTCAGTGTATGTGTGTGTGTGCACACCTGTAGAAGCAGCAGAAAATGTCAAAGCGTCGGTCTTCTCGTCGGTACAGATCCATGCTGAGGATGGCAGGGAAGATGAGCAGCACCATGGCAAAGTTAAACACCACCACCACTGCAGCCTGCAGAAATACAGGAACCATGATTTTATTTTTCATTCATCAAGAAAACGGATTAAGCTTTTTTGGCTGATGGCTTTTAAGTCATTTGTTTCCAGTCATAACATTAGAAAATGTAATTAAATGTACTGAAAGGCATTTCCCATTAAACATTCCTACATCTCCACCTATGCACAATCTCCAAAATGATTGTGAAGATGTTGTCCAGCCACAAAGAAAGATTTTCTCTCATCACAAACACTGGAAAGTCTTAAATATACCTAGAAAGAACACAATCTGAATAAACTTGAGTCAAAGAAAAATTGCCTTTCAACACACTTTCAGATGATTTTCAAGACAAAAACAGTGAGTGTGCAGAGTAAAAGCAGGACAGATGTGTGAGTATGTGTGTGTAATAGAAGCCAGTGCAGTGTTGTGGTTAAGTATTTGAAGGTGGTGCACTGGAGCAGAGGGTGGGGGTTGGGGTTAGGTTGGGGCCCTGCCCAGAGTACAATCTGGATCTTGCCTAGCTGCCAGACCACTACACACACACACAAACACACACACAGGCACACACACACACACATATACACACAATCCTGTGTGTGTGCCAGACCACCCAAGGAGCCGGAGGCCCGCGGGGCCTGAGGTGATGAGCAGGCGCTGCGGCTGTACAGACAACACACACCACTTATACACTCACACACAAAAGTGCGCATACACACATGTATCCGCTGCCAGCTTTAAAAAAAAACTGTACAACCTCCTACTTAAACCACACCTTAACACCAACCAGGCTCACACACATCCTCGCCCTCCCTCATTCCTCAGCTCACTACTCAGTCAACAAGGGAGATAATGTGAGAGAAAAAGAGAAGAAAACCTCTGTAAGCAGAGTAGAACAATTAATTCTCAATTGGCCCACTAACGTCCAGACAGATACAGTATGACTCTGCTCACACACAGACGCACACGCATAGCGGCCGCTAGCTGACCCCAGAGTGAGGAGATTTATCATCACATCTGTCCTCCGCTCATGAGATGTGTGTGTGTTACTGCGTGAGTTTTCCTTTTGCTATCGGGACAAGAATCCTGTTTTTTTGTTGCTGATACTGAGAGAAGGAAGTGAATGAAAGACATGACGTCGAAAAGACAGAGAGATGAATCCATGGAGGAATCAGCCACAGGAAGCGCTTAATGGTGATAAAGAGACACACACGCACATGCTGACTCACATCTGCATGCATGAGTACCAGTGATTGTGGTGAGTGTGTGTGTGTGTGTGTGTGTGTGTTCCATAATAAAAGATGGGTATCAGCATGATTGTCTGCCTCACTGGAAGTCTGCCTTCCACCAGTCACAAAAACCGCAAGTGTAAAGTATGCTTGCTATGTGCATGCATGTGTGTGTATAAGTGCCTGTCTCAGAGTGTGTGTATTTGAGTGCATGTGTGTGTATTAAACGAGGCCGCATGGATTAGACCCATGGGGTAAATGGATCATGTTTGACAGACTCGCTGTACTAAAGCCATCTATCCACACATGCTAATATTGTACTCACACAAATCTTGCCTCACTATGTGTGTGTGTGTATGTGTGTGAGTGTGAGAGAGAAAGAGTACGAGAGGAGCTTTGAGAGAGATCACAATTTTCTCAGCTTTAGTAGAAGTGCAGCCCAATCTATCACTTAATTTCGTCCCTGTGTTTATCAATAAAAGTCTTCATACCTCCTTTGGTTAAACTGTCTTCTAAATGTTTTTGTTGTGTACGTTCGTTTTACCGACAGAATACGAGATGAGCAAATGAATGTCTCCAAAGGTGTAACAACGCCTTTTAATATGCTAAAGAAAAAATGTCCCACAGATTACAAAAACAAGGACATACACGGAGAGAAACTGTGGTAGCAAGGATAAGGACATAAACAAAAGCTCTGTCAAAAAAAAAAAAAAACTGCATTTGCACAGAAAAAGGTCACATCTGCTGTGTGAAGCAGTGAGAAGCACAAAGCATTTTATGTGACAGTTTCAGCACCTGAACAATAAACAGTGGATCCAATACAGAGACAGCAGCCTCCTTTAATAATGAAACTGTGGCCAACATCTGATTTGTGAGTCAACTCTGTTTTGTGCAACCTGTATTTGCTATATGTTCATTATACGTTCTATAGTGATGTCTTTATTCTTCTGGTGCAGTATGTTTCACTGTGACTGAGCAAGTGTTCGTATCAATTAAATAGTCAGTGAATAGTGAAGGAATTTCGTCAGACTGACAGACGTCTTGTTCTGTCCCAGTTTTCACTGTTTAATTACTGACAGATGTTAGAGAAGTCAGAGCTCCCCTCTGGATCCCTCCACCTTTACACACACACACACACACACACACACACACACACACACACACACACAGACATAGACTTAAACACACAAACAGAAACAGCTAGATCCTTGCTTTTCAAACCTCCCACACAGATACTACAA
>JAPZDY010000022.1:15559209-15573380 GCA_029783645.1 Ctenochaetus hawaiiensis | reverse complement strand
GATTGATTTATATAAATACACAATCCTCCTCGATCACACACACACACACACACACACACACACACACACACACACACACACACACACATTCATTAGTTTGATGAATGAAATCAAGAAAACAGCAGTATAAAGAAATCTGGAGCCAATGAGAACTGGAATAGGACTAGTAGTGAGAGAAAGGTCGCCCACAGCTGAACTGAACTCTTTCTCTCACTCATACACACACACACACACACACACACACACACACACACACATCACTGAGCATACCTGTAGGGAAAAGGCTCTGAGCGCTGGGATGGGGATGAGGGCTGCCATGAAGAATGCTGTGACGTTGCTGATGGAGGTGAGAGCCACGCTAGCCCCTGTCCTCTTCAGACACTCGCCTGTACGGTCCTGACAGACACAGAGGGAGGCAGATGAAAGAAAGAGCAATGAAAGTCAACTGTTTTGATGAGATCCTAGCCGAAGGCGAATGTGTAACACTTGAGATCATGTACAATTATCATTAAACAGATATGACTGACAGTGATTGCAATGTTTGTTGAAGCCCTGAAGTGCTCTAAGATAATCCATCTGGGCCTGTCTTCTTCTGTTTGAAGAATGATGGTAAACATAGAAAGAAAAAAATAACATGATGACATGCTGCCCCTTAAGACTGATACTTTTAGGGGAAAAACGTGACTGATTCATGTATATGCAAACAAACAGAGCAGAGATAAGCATGTACACGTCCCTGGAAGGTTTGGCGGCAATTGTGTGAAGACTTGAGGACGTGCAGGACCACACAGGGAGTGTGTTTGCAGGCGTGTGCATCTTTCTGTGTGTGTGTGTGTGTGTGTTTGTGTGTGTCAGACAGGAGAGATCAGGTTCAGCTCTGTTTAGTTTTCATCTCAGCCACACAAAGGAAGCTGGGGGATGAGGGAGAAGGGGAGGGAAGCATGGGGAAAACAAACACAAGCAAATACATGCCTGTGTGTTCCGCCTCTGGAGGTGAAAAGTTATCTCGTGTCACAAAAGCATACATACACACATACGCATGCACACACACATACAGACAGACTTACATGAGGTTGCACATGCAAACATTTTAACAACACTTTGGTTTCTCCTGTTTTTTACCTTTTTGTTGTTTTTAATTCTATATCAGCCTCACTCTTCTTGTGAGGAAGATTTTCTTCTTATTATGGTAACAATCTACACTCAAAAATATAAAATATTTAATAAAATAAAGTAAAATATACTGAATTCTATTAAATTAAACTGCATTTTATACATATTTGACATTTATTTAAGAACCACTTATGAGCATGTATTAGGTAACACATTATCTGTTTTACTATCAAACAAATATGTGAGTTTATAACCAGCAAAAAGCTAAAAATCAACAAGGAATTCTACATAAAATACAAGAAAACACAAACAGAATTTCTATAATACAGACTGCAATGGTCGCAGTTCTGTTTTGTAAATAAAGCATATGTAATGCGGAGTGTTGCTTTGATGAGTGGGCTGAGTGTGTGGCACATGGCTTGTTTGATGCTACATCACAGGCACAGACAGGCTTTCACACATTCCTCCACGCAGCAGATAAGACAGCAGAGGGGTGGGCACAGGGTAGGGAAGAGCGGGTGAGTGTGGGATGTTTGTCTCACCTCGAACGGGATCCTCTTGTTCTGGCCGGTCTCACTGAAGGCATGAGCAAGGAGGAAGACATCATCCACTCCAACGCCCAGCGCCAAGAAGGGTAGCACCTGTTGCACACACACACACAGACTTCATGAGCTCGGCCTGGACAACTTTTTAATTTTGCCAGATGAAGACGATTTAGACGAGGTGCTGATGGTTGTTTTTAAACATAAACAAATATGAGCACTTTGTCTTGCCTAATTAAATAAAAAAAAATGAAGAAAAACATGTTTATAATCCTTAACATTAAGTCCTTGTAACCTGGAGAGAAACAAGACCACAACACAGATCCTAACATAAATTTTATGATTGTAAAATGTTATGATTGAATGCAGATTTGAAGAAATGTGATCTTGCCTGAAACACCGCCTTAACAAATAGCTCCCTGGCTGACTTTTTGCGTAATTTTTTGAGTAATAATCAGTAGATCTTGACCCCCATTTATTGACAAACCAGAGCAGCTGTTGAGTGGTGTGTGCCAGTTACCTGTGTGGTGGCAGCGTTGAATGAGATGCCCAGGAGAGAGCAGAGGCCCAGGCCAGCTGCCACGGACAATGTCACCAGCAGGACACCCGCCAGCCCCACAGCCCCCTGAGACTTGGCACAGTCCCACCGCAGCATGGTCAGACACGCATAGGCCAGCTGGACACAAAACAACAACAAGTAATCCATCTGTTAATCAACCTGCTGCATATGTCAGCAAATCAATAAATAGTCTCTTTTGACTGATTACTGGATCCTGTTTCTGCTCAGAGCTGTTTCCAAAGTGCAGGCAAATATTATCTGACGTTTTAGAAAAGGTTTAAACTCCAAAAGGGAATATTTGTCTTTTTCTCTGGCTCTGCTCTCACCATCAGCAGGTATCCGCTGGCCACACGAATGACGCTGATGTCAGAGAAAGACTTGAGGATATCTTCCAGAGTGGTGGTGGTGAAAGACAAAACCTTCTGAGACGAATTTGCTGCAACACTCTGCAGCACTGCCTGCAGAGAGACAAACAGAAACAAGCAGGAAGAGGCAGAGGGGGAAAAAAGCAACATTAAAAATGGCTGGAGGAAAAAAAAAATCAATACAGAGGGGAAACAAATAAAGTACTGGGGCAAAGAGAGACAGTCTAAGCTAATTTGAGCTCCTTGTTTCGTTTCCTTGGTGGCTCACACTCTGTATTAAGCTGATGATCTAAGGTGGAAGCTGTCTAGACTTAGACTGTCCAAGAAGGGCAATCTGTGAGCAAAGAAGAGAAACTAAGACACTGTTTGATGCTGATGGGACTTTTTTAGACTCCAAACCCAGGAGAGCAGAGCACAGAATGATTACAGGACAGTTAGGAATCTGAAAATGCCAGCAACAATATGATCCTCCCTTAAATGTGTATCTCTGGAGGAACGAGGTGCATTTCACTGATCTAATTCAATACAAACTGCACCTCAGATGACATCCAAACTGCGCTTTCAGCCTGTTTTTCTATCCTGTTTGATAAATAACATGTAATATACAGTATGTCACTAGGAGTAGATTAAATACATCTACCCCTGTGTGCCCTAAAGCACAAAAGAAAGACAAATGGCGGCTGTGAACGATGAGTTCTGGCTCTTTCGCAGGAGGTATTTGGGAGAATCTGCAGACAGTACCATGACCCATCCTCTCCCTCTCTCACTATCTCCGGGCAGACAGATGGCTTCAGCATTGAACTGGAGTTACTGCTCAATGGGGAGCAATGCTGGCTGACACACATTAGGAAACACGCACTAGATCACACACACACACACACACACATTCGCATCCACGTGTGAACTCACACATGTGTCAGGCACATACCAACGTGCATGCACAGTCTCACAGAGATGGCTCACCGTGCATGATACACGCCACACACAGACACACACACACAGAGAAACACTATTTGGATTGAGTAGATTTCTATTTCTTTTATGATCCCCATTGATAAAAACCACTTCATTCGAATTACACCTCATCCTTGAGCCTCAAGATGAATGGTGCACACACACATACGTACTTGTATATATATTACATTCACACCCACATACACACACACACACACACACACACACACACACACACACACACACACACACACACACACACACACAAAGGTCACACCATGTCGAACAGAGGTTGGGCCCCAAAACAAAGACCAGATGATGTCACATATGAGCCACCAATGGGGCCACAGCTGGGAAAGCGATTGTGTGTGAACGTTTGAGTGTGTTTGTGTGTGTGTTCGTACATGAGCTAAAGAAAGAGAGAGGGAGCAAGGGAGCAAGAGGGAAAAAGAGAGAGAGACAGAGAGAGACAGAGAGAGAGAGAGAGAGAGAGAGAGAGAGAGGGAGAGAGAGAGAGAGAGAGAGAGAGAGAGAGAGATCCAGCACTTTCTTAATGTATTCCAGACATGCTCACCCTGTTGCTCTATTGCTCTTCTCTACTAAGCAATGAGAGAAACACTTTAGCCCTTCTACCACACACCAACAGTGGTTCTAGTATCTATCAGGGGCACCGGCTTTTGGATGGGGCCTTTCCATGTTCACCTGTATCCGGCCAGTGATTTACAATGTGGTTGTAGAGGATTTAGGATTGATTTCTTCTCCCTTTTTTTCTCTTTTCTTGCCCTCTTTTCCGGGTCTCTCCCTTTCTTTCTTGTTTCTGAGTGTTTTGGCCCTTACCTCAGCGTATCTCCTCTGCCAGGCTTCCAGTATAGCTGCAGCCTTTTCTTCATTCCAGTTGATGTGGGAAACCTCCTCGTAGCCCCGAAAGTGCTCGAACATCTGCTTGGGAGTCATCAGCTGGAACATGGTTTGTAAGGCCTGGGCACTAAAAGGGAGGAATGGGAGGGATGGGGGTGGGGGTGAGAGGGAGGAAAAGATGGAGAGGATGAAAGAGGGAGAACAAAAAAGAGGTGGTCAATGCAAGCCGACACTGAAGACTTCATGTTTCCACGAGAATGAGCAAACTGATGAGCTGGTTTTCTGGCCTGAAATATATAGGAGACACTATCAGTGCTTTTGTTTGATTTCCACCACCAAACAGCATGAAAAACTTCAGGTTACTGGATCTTAGTCCAAAGATATAAGTACAAATTAATACTGTATCATGGGCAAGCATGAAACACAACTAAGATTGGGTGTGTGTTAGAATAACAAGGTCCATCAGCAGAAGCTGAAAAGATGGAAAAGTCCCAGAAACTCATCAAACCAAATGGTTAGAAAGTCCAAGTTTCCTTAATTCCAATTTGGTGGAACAGAGAGGCTACTAATTTTACCCGGTAAAGGAAGAACAAAAAAACCCAGAAACCCAAAAGCATCATAACCACAACGCCTGGAGCACGTTGGACAGAAGTCATCATAAACAATGGTAAGTTAAGCACACCTGCTGCGTAGGCATAATATTGTTCCATCTGATATGACCATTGAGCCAAGAATACAGAAACCCACAGCCATAAGACTTCTCATGCCGCGCGCGCACACACACACACACACACAGAGCACAAGCATCCACTTGTTAAGCAGTCTACAATATTTACATTGGGTTTAAATCCCATGTTTTCACTTCAAGTGGCAGTAAATTATTTTTAATTTAATAATAATTAATCAGTCTGTAATAAGAAGGAAAACAGGGAAAAAGGTCTTTAATATTTTTAACAAAGACCATTTTCACAATTTAAAATGCCTGTTTTATAGAACTAACGGTCAAAAGTCAGAAGATATTTAAATCTTTAGAGCTATAAAACACAGAAAACAGGAAGTTATTTTTGCTCTATTAAACATGAACACAGTTTGTTTATAATCAAAATGGCTGGTCATACATTTTCTATATTGTTTTAAGTAATTTCTTAGATCATAAAAACAACGCTTGCTGTCACAGTGCATCTATGTCAAGTTTAAATTTCCTTTTACTCAATGGCATGGCATGACAGTGGAAGCCATCCAAAGAAACATGCAGTGTTAAATAAAAGTGACCTTATTTTTATCCAGTTTGTACATGATGTATTTGTTGGATTTATTTATATTAAATGATCGGATTCAATGGTAACAAAGGAAGGACCAGATTGCTTAAAATAGAAATCTGGGCCAATTCTACAAAAATCCTGATCCTGTTCTGACAGATTTTATGAGGAGCCTTGGTATCTGGTGTAATGAGGAATGCAAAGTCCCAGTGCACACATCAGGAGGGTTATTAAGGAACACAGCAGTGGAGTCAGTCTGTGTGATTTTCAAATCGTCACATTTTATAAACTGAAGGAGCAGACATTAGCTAGTGGTTCACTTTATGAATGTGTTCTCTGTAAAAACGGTGATAATCACTGTAATGGTGGCAGTTAGTAAACAAAATGTAGAAACTCAGTGCCAGCAGTAACATCCCGATGGACAGAGCAACTAAACCACTCTCTAACACACACACACACACAAGCAGGCAGGCACACACAGACACCCTAATGACCCAACTTTGCCAGGAAAAAACACGACCACAAAACAAACAACGCACCCCTGTGTACTCTGTGACCAGTGTGTGTGTGTGTGTGAATGCTTGTGTGCGGGGTTCGCCTTTGTGCGTACATGCATGTGTATGCATCATCCAAACTGCAAGTTCACATTAAAATAAGTGCTCCATTAGCAAAATGCTTGGCAATTTGTGTAGCTTTCCCCTGTTAAAGGAAGCTTCTTATTGCTTAATCAAATGTGCATGTTTCTAATTCCTGTGCATATTTCATGTTTTTTACTTACATAAGATATATTTTAATGTGCTTTATACAGTAATTAACTGAATGTGTCTGGTTATGTGGGTGGGATTCAGCTAATTGTGCACAGAAACCGGTGTCTTTTACACTGTATACCTATAGATGTACAACATAATCTACAAGCTTTGTCCTGGTGCTTGAGCTGGAATTAAGTCCATGTACACCACATCGCTGTATATTTGGACAAACCAGCCAGGCAATAGATCATTCTGTGCACATGTGTGTGTGTGTATGAGTAGGTAGTGTCCAGGCAGAGCAGCCAGAGCTGAGCAGAAACAGCTGGAGCTCTAAGATTTCACTGGAATCTGCTAATGACTGCAAGATTTACAGCACACAGCGCACACGCAAGCATGCATGCGCCGCTTCGGAGAGCATAAAAGAACAAAAAACACACACTCTTTCCAGAATAAGCCCTGCAGTGATCACAGCAGTGTTTATGAGGGTGTGTATGTGTAAGTGTGGGTATGTTACCTGAGCAGGGGTCCGCTGCCGTTCTTGGTGGTCCCTCCTACGATCAGTTCCTCCTGCCAGTGCATGTACTTCCTGGACAGACCGTGGCAGCCACCGCTCAAGGCCCGCGCCACGTCAAATGGCTGGAGCAATAAAAACGAGAGGTGAGAAAAATAGCTGTCAGCAGCTAGTCTCAAACCAAAGAACAAAACATTTTAATGTTGCATGTGTACACACACATATTTGGTGCAAAAAACCCCATATTTCTATAATGTGATACAGCTTTTAGCTAAGTGTCACAGAAATGTTCTGTCCCTTTCACTTTTCCAGCGGTTGGGAAACAACAAGAAGACCTTTACTGTGGTCTGGAGAAGTTGCAGCCTTTATTTAAGTCCTCACTGTACATGCTTACCTGCCAACTTTTTTCTCTGCTTCACTCTCATTCACCATCACTCTTTCACCATCACCCACTGTCTCTGTTGCTTAACTACAACATTTACTACACATACAAGAGGATATCAAAGGTATGGCAAATGGTACCTTATAGTATTGGCCATAGCTTTTAGTGAAAAAGACCTATACAAGAATGCCTACCTTAGTTGAGTTCTTATTGGGCGCTGAGAGGGGGCAGTCGGGGTCAGCGGGGTTCAGACAAGGTCTATCCATGTAGCCGTGTCCAACGTCCGCCTTTTCCAACATGTCCTCAAAGCCTTCCACGGGGAAGTTTGCCTTTCGTAGATCTTCAAGGAACTCCTTAGGGTCAAAGTTGGTCCACTGCAGAGGGTCTTTACCTCTGCAAATGAAAGGTAAATATGAATATGAATACACTGGAACTAAAATTCCAGGCATGTGCCTTGAGCTTTGTTTCTGAGTACTTGTTAAGTGTGTTTTGAATTGAATCTGTTTTCCTACTGTTGCCCATCCCTCTTATTTCCAAAAACAGGGTCATATGCACAAAAGTCCTTGCTTAGTTTGACCTCTCAATAAAGTAGTTTAGGTCATATGTTTCACTGATTATTTGCCTACAACCTGTCTATTTGAGCATTTGTGTTCTTTTTAGTTAAAGTTATCATTACCAATAAAAATGATGGTAAAAATGGGCTGAAATGTTCCTTTGAGATCACACACACCACATTCAAGAACAGCTATTTTGAATCTCATGTACTTTTCTACTGATTTTACTCACAGAATGTGTTGCATTCAGGTTCACAGAAAAATACATTTCTAGTAGAATATTGTTAGTAATTGTTTTATCACAATTTAGTGTGTTCCAGCTGACATTTTTATAAACCTTGCCTGCAATACAAATGTTTTATCAGACTGTGTGAAGGGAAGCAGACAGGAAAAGGACACAGTTTGTTCAAAGCTGGGCTGAATTTGTCAGATGTCTGGCTGTTTTTCCCTTTTAAATTTTACCTCGCAGAAGAGACAGATTTTTATGAGTACGCAGTGATATCTTTTTTTGCTTGGTGACAGAAAATAATAAATGGAGACCAATTCCCATCATGCAACGGCACGGCGATGAATTCCTGTTCCGAACCAGTCCTTGTCTCTCTCTCTCTCTATGCCTCACACATTCCAGTCTCTTTTTCTCCAAATCTCCCTCTCTCTCTCTCTGTCATTCAGACGACATTGTATGTGCTTAACCAGGCTTGGGTTATTATTCCCAGCCTCCCAACCAGAACATAGTAAAAACCTTATTTACCATCTGAGACCGAGAGGACACACACATACACATACACAAAAACACACACACACACACACATGCTCCGATGACACAGACTCAAGCTGATACACTTTCACACATCGACCAAACACATGTATGCACTGGTGGCAATGGCACACACTATGTGCATGCACACACACATGCAGAGGTGAAGGTCTGCTGAGTATTACTGTAGCAGCAGGCCATTAGCAACAGAAGGGCCAGACAATGGTGTGAGGCCCAGGGCTGGAGAGAAACTATCGCCAGCGATACGCATGCCAGCAACCACTACAATAGAGCCTTCAGAGGGGACGAGTTCAGGACACACACACATACACACATGCACAAACACACACACACACTCTTGTTCCTCTGGTGGTGTCTCTTTGGATGGTTTGAGCGTGTTTGGGCAACCTCTACTAAAGGGGTAAAAACAAGATCGAGAGCTCCAGATCTCCTTCTTCTTGGGTCCTCCGTGTTGAAAACCATCTAAAAAAAAATTACTTTGAACATTTACACTAACTACGTAACCAACACTTATGAGCTCAGCAATCTTTGTCTTATTGTCCCCAAACATTTAATTCATCATAATCAGTTCACCAACGTGCCTCACAGTGAGGAAAGCGCTACGTTAGCCCAATTACGCCCCTAAACGATCATTTGATCTTTTGACCGTATGCTTGAGAGAGCTCGGTCAGTCTAATGATATGCTGTTTTGGCGTGTTGCAATCGTGCGGACACATCATAAAATACAGATTCTGTCTAGTAAAAAGGAGTTTTGTGTACTTACGGGAGATAGACCATTCCAGACTGGAGCTTGGCTCCCTCCCAGAAACAGTCCAAAGGGGTGATGATGAGGCAGGGATGTAGCTTTTCTATGATCTAATTGGACAAACACATATTCACACAAAGAGGGTTTGACACACATTGACAACATGAAGTGTGTGCATATAATAAAAAAAGCATCAGAGACGAAAAGTTTGTTCTGGTAATGTTTCAGTGTGATTCAGAGAATTGAAGTCAGAATACAAATGAAAACAATCTGCATCTTACCTGATCCATAAAATGAGTTTCTGTGACTAGTTCTCCTGATTTGTAGCATAAGTGTTCTAATTTCCATTGTCTGAAAGAGAGAACAAGAGGATTTCTAGTCAGGTTTTGCTTTAAAACAACATGAACACCTCATTGTAGAAGAATGATAACAAAAGACACGACTGTATCAATTTTAATTTTTTGAGCTTCTGTTGGGGTTTTTTTTTGTCCTCTGATTTTATGACATCCTAACTTTCCCCGACTCCACCCAAAACTCTCAGAAGAGTTTGACCACTGGACCATTACAAGAGTCCAAGGTCCCAGAAGTTTGAAAAATAAACCTTGAGCTCTTCACATCGGGTAAATGTCATTACTACATTACAACCAGTGACACGGTGGAGGAGTTAATCCCAAAGTGGAGAGAGACTATGGCAGTGGAAGTAATTTAATTACAAAAGATCAGAAGTACAACAAACCAAGGTAATATGCAAGAGGAAAAAAAAGACCTCCAACAGAAGGGTGTGATACAGCAAGCTATATTCACCACTGAAAGCAGAAGCACCCTGTTAAGTATGAGGAGAGTCAAAAATCAGCTCAACAACAAATGTATATTGGAAACTAAGAAGATAAATAACACTGGCTCAGCAAAGCATCTACAAAATTTTGGTTAGATGCATGATTTGTTACACTGTCAAGAGTATTATTATTACAGAAACAGTGTGAAATATTGTGGTGAAATATTGTGCTTTTGATTTTGAGCTGCATCGCCCATCTCTTTTATGAAGAGCTGCATACATGACAGGTATGCTGTGTGTGTACACATGAACATAGATAAGATGAACAACATATCAAACAAAGCTGTTAGAGCAATGTAATACAACAACAAAAACTATTGACTGAAAAATGACCACAGCTGACTGTGTTCATTAACATTTAAAGCTGTTCATATTTACTGTAGGGTTACTCTTATGTGATGGTGTTAAAACACAGACAGTCAACAGGTTGAGCAGAAACACGTGTAAAAATGAACCAGCTATTTACCTGTTATAAAGGTAAACATGAACTCTGCTGGCTCGGATAGCTGACTCCAGGTGCTGCAGGAGCGCCTCCACCGTTAGAACATTGGCTCCGTCCTCCCGCGGTGTCTGGATCATCAGCTGAGGGTTAAACATGGCCTCTTCACCGATTTTCTGTCGCGTGTACTTCAGTTCCTGGTTAACACGTCCTCCAACTGAACAAAGAAGAGGGAATGTGTTTAAACTTGCATTTTAAACCACAAATATCTCAAAAACACTCTTATCATGCTAGAATGCATTTTTATAGGATCTAATAGATTATTTAGTTCTTTAAAGGCTCATCATTTTCAGCTTTAACATGTTTAGAACCCCACCCAACACCACTTTCTATTTTTTCAATGTGTCGTTAGGTGTAACCTGGTTTGACTTAGGTTCCATGTTACTGTACATACAACCAAAAAGTGTGTTTCTATTAACATACAAAACTGATCATAGGAACAACAACAACCTGTGTGTGATACGTTTTGTTTATTAGAAATAAAAAGTGTAGTTTCACAAATAATCTTTATTGGAGGCATCAATCTCAATCAAAATTCCCAAATTGATTGAAATTTTGTTTATTCCTAAGGTTTTCTGAACACAAGAGTTCATCTGCTTTAACTACAAAGGTATAAGATGCAAACTTCAAGCTCACCTCTTAAAGTGAGGGAAACTTTTACCTCCAGCATAAAAACAGCTTTACTGTGTCAAAATCTGCTCATGCATCATTCTGCACAGTGAACCTTAAACATCCAACTTTTGATTTATTTATTAAACTTTCTTTAATGACATCATCTTGAAACTCCTTCCTCTGCTTAATGACTGCTGACTTGGCGTCACTGATCGTTTATCTCAAGGACTTGATCTCCTGAACAGACAGTACTCTAGAATAACAAATTTCAGGCTTTAAGAAGATAAAAACCTGGATGATGATAGAAATGTTGCAACAAGAGAGTTGTGTGTGTTTCCATTAGCCGGTTGAGGCAAATAAAATGTCTACCTGAGCACCAGGTTCCCATGTCAGGAAGTGAAAACATGAAAAAAGAGCTTAGCTGTCTAGACATTACTGCTGCCGGACAGGTTCTTGTGTTTCAGCCCACATGAGAACATGTTTTTTTGCTTTATTGAGGCATAAAATGAAACAGAAAAAGACAATTTAAAACATTAATCGCAATTATTTGTATGACAATTTATCGTCAACTAAACTTTAATGATCATGACAGCCTTGAAGACAGCCTGAACACAGCTGTACCACTCAAACACACACACACACACACACACACACACAGACATGCAGCATCGTGTGCTGAAACATCTGTGGCTCAAGATGGGATCCTCTGTGCAGAACAAACCAAAGACATCTCAGCCTGGCCATGACATTATCAGGCTTGTATCTTCAGTGAAAGCACTTTGCGTACAGTGAGCTTGTACCAGTACAACACCAAACATCCAAACTGCTTTGAATCCACAGGGGTAATGTCAACACAACAAATCCACATCTCTCTAATACAAGCTCAACGTTTTGACTCAAATTTGCTAACACGTCGGCCGCGCCAGACCACATTGACTGCACATGTGTGTGACAGTATGTGTGTGTGTGTTTGATAAAGAGAGGGAGGCTCTCTTCCAGGCTTTGCTCCCAGTATCGTGGTGGGACTAAGCCCTGTGCGTGCGCTCTGAGCTCTCAGCTAGCCCGAACCACAAAAGCAGCCTTTCAGGCCCTTTAGCTGCCCTGCTCCACCCCAGTACAGCCAAGGCCAGTCTGGCAAAGTCTGTTTCACAATCACACACACCCACACACACACACATACACGCACAAATGCTGGCAATTGCAGTCATGCAAGGATGGGCAAAGTCTCAAAATTTTCAGTCACATGCAAGATTAAATAAATGAATAACAAAAGTTTAAAGAGCTTTCTAAAAGTTTAGCATCTTTCTGACATTATTCTGCCTGAGCTGTGTGTACGGTGTGTGTGTGTGTGTGGGTGTGTGTGTGTGCCTGTGTGCAAGTGCATCCTTGAGTTCAGTGTATCTGTGTCTGATTTACGAGCTGAAGATTTGATCTCCTCCATCATCAGTGTCTGAACGCTCTGTGAAAGCTTAGACAATTTATAGTCATCATCTTTCATTTGTCCTCACTCTCTCCCTCTCTGTCTCACACACAAACACAAACACACTCACACACAACACACACACACAACAACCAAAATGCCCAGTGAGAGAGCCGACTGTGTGAAAAATCTGTAACATTTTATTATGCCCTAATCCAATTTAACAATTCCGCTCGATTCGTGCAACAGCAGGCATAGATTGAATATTTTCAGCCCATTGTAATGGCATTAAAGTTGAACATAAGCATGCCTGTTCTGCTGAGCCGGACCACCCAGTCAGACCAATGGAACGGGGAAGGAGGGGGCCATGTCTTGGGGCATTAGGAAAACACACTTGATTTCTTTTTTTCTGGACCCAAACAGCATTCCCATCTGATCCTGTCTGAAGGCATGTTTATAATACTCATCATTAATAGCAGGCCCAGGCTAACCGGAGCGACATGCTTTCCAGTGTTAGGCCAGCTACGCAGCTACGTTACGCCAGCACTCCCTGCAAAAGAGCACGCATGGAACTGATTTAGACCCTACGCACACTGACAGTGCACTAACAAGTCGACTTGTCTGGTACGCTCAGCGCTCAGAGGAAAAAGCCAGTCTCGAGGCCTGGCTGAAGGGAACTGCCGCAGGGAAAACATGGAAACGCAGGTATGGAGAAGGAGATGCATCCATTTTTTAAGCTTCCACATGTGCAAGGAGATGAGAAAAGGTCAGAATAAAAAAAAAAAAAAAAAAAGGAGGGACAAGTTTAGAAAGAACTCACTGTCTGTATTTAACACATTCCAAGTTGCGGACTGCCACCCAGAGACCTTGGGTTTACAGCAAGCAGCGAGGAATGGGACAAGTCGAAGGAATGTACTCTCTCTCTCTACAGGAAACAGCACATCACGGCCTCGGGCTTAGAGAATTCCACACTTCACGAGGTTACAGCGTTTTGGGGTCAACACTCACACAGCCTCGGGGTGAAATTAACACCCCAGCTGGACCAAGAAAATGTGTGCTAGTGTGTGCGAGCGCACTGGCATATGTGCGAGCATGAGCGTGTGAGTGTGTGTTTGTGTGTGTGTGTGTGTGTGTGTACACACAGCTGTGTTTCCTCAAAGACACATATTCCCATATTCCTTCTCCTAAGAAAACTGGTTGACCCCAGCATGTGTTGATATCTTGAAGGTGTCCCGCTACAGGCTCAGCTGCTGTGACCTAAAACAAAGTGTCGCTGACTTTCAAATGTTTCCCATACCAGCTCCGTTTCTCACTCGAGTCCTCTTCTCTGCCTCATTATACCCTTTCTGACTCCTCTCCTCTCCTCTCTTCATTTAAAAAACTTGCTTTGACTTTTGATTATTCTTGGAGTTTTTCATCTACACGATGCCTATTTG
>JAPZDY010000022.1:15541874-15559109 GCA_029783645.1 Ctenochaetus hawaiiensis | reverse complement strand
ATTGATGTAACCACAGCCAAAATAAGGCCTGACATGTGCTCAACTGCCAAAAAACCCAAAATATGTTCTTTACAGTGATATAAAACTGATAAAAAGCAAGACATTCTCACAGTAAGAGAGCTGTAATGTTGGCAAATGTTTAAAATGTTTCCATAAAAAATGACTGAAATGCTATAAATCATCAAATTGTCATTAATTACACAGATTTACAGTTGGAAAGCTGAGTTTATTATTCAGTTAGCAGCTTGTAGGACAAATATTCAGCAACAATTTAAGATAACTAATTAATTGATGAGTCACTCCCAAATTTCACAGGTTCCAGTTTTTCAAATGTGAACTTGTGCTGATTTTCTCAGTCCTCTGTGATAATCTCCTGCGTACCTTTGATTTTAGACAACAACAACTTGGGCTTTAGCAACTTGTGATAGACATCACTGCCCTCTATCAGTCATCACTTTAAGTCACACACCTGCGAGGAGTTCATGTGTTTTACTTATAGCGTGTATATAAAAATGTCAGTGATGCTCAGTAGAATATTACAAACAGTTTTAACAAAGCAGTGCTCGAAAAATAGATCCACACAGGACAGAAGAAGAGAAGAGAAGAAGACTGTGTGTGTCACTGTATTGGAGCCCTCAGTGCGGGTATTCAGCGTGTTGCATAACATTAACCCCTGGTCCCCCCTATTCTCAAAGTAGGGGAATGGGGGGGTGATGGGGACGAAAGGAGAGAAAGTAGGTTTCTAAGGAACTGACATCACCCCCTTCCTCCTTTCAGCTCTGAGCTCCCCCTCCTCTTTATACTCTCATTTTCTCTCTCTTTGCTCTATTCAGCTCTACTCTGTGATTGGCCAGATCATGATGGCAATCAGCCCGGCCCCTCTGTCAAAGCCAGCCCACCCCCCTTTCCCTTTGCCAACTTTCTCTCTTTTCCATGCAACACACACACACACACACACACACACACAACAGCAGAGCCCCACCCCCTGCACATCTCTTTCGCCTGACAACGGAAGCATCCCGCACTTTCAAGGAAAACAAGCACCACCAGCAGCAAGCCAGTGTGACGCTGCTATCAAAAACACACACATACGCAACTTTTTTAACACTGTATGCATGAATATTTCACCTCACACCCACGGAAACAGGCACATATATTGACAAATGATAAAAGTGTGTATCCCTCCTTTCAGCAGCTCTGAAATCAGTTAAAGTCCTTTTGACTTTCACCACCTTGCTATAAACGCTTAAAGTTGCATTATGTTTGTGCAGGATCTCATGCGTGCTTATGCGAATATACTGTATGTACGTGCAAGTGGCTACACACATCTTTGTGTGGTGCTTTTGTGTGTGTGCAGAGAGAGGATTAGCTGGATTAGGCCCCCTCTCAGCAGGGACCCCCTGTGGTGAGGAGGAAGCCCCCCAAAACCAGGTCATCTCTCTGCCACCAAGTCTACAGCGACCTCCCATACCCTGAGCCCCCTATACTGCCAGAGGAATGACAGGGTCTGCACACATCACCTCCAGGAGGACTTTGCCAGGAACACTGTTCCCAAAGAGTCGAAAGCAAATTCATGAAAGCTATCTGTCAAGTCACCTTGAGAAAATGCATGAGACTTTTAATGCAGATGTTTGTTTTGCATTAAAAATGCATTTATCACGTGTCACAGACAAAAGAAATGTCCAATGTGCACAACAGGAATCGATTTAAAAACACTTAACATAAGTGACACCTGTTGCATGAGATGTCACATGTAACAAAAACATTGAACTACTTTCTTTTTATATGTATTTTTAATGTTACAGTTTTCAGATAGATAATGGTTAAGATAGAAATGTCATCATTTCAATATACAGGATAAGCTGAAACAAAGGGCTTTACATGGAAAATCAGACACAGCTGCTTGAGCTAAGATGGATTTTCAAGTTACTTAAGAGCTTTAGCAATGAAAGACAAGATGCATTTGCTTTATTATAAATCCAAGTTGCATGATTCTATCTGTCGTTCATCGTTTGACCGAACATCTTTGTCCCTGTGAGTCGTCAGTCTTTCCTGGCGCCGTTTCTCATAAAGTCCCCACCTCACACATATCCAGTATAGATATCTGGGAAACCTTGAGACACAGCTGCTCATACAAAGACTGATTTTTTTCAAGGTACTCAGGAGTTTCACAGATGAAAAACGCATGTAGAGAGGATTTACTAAAGATGCATTGGAGTTATTACAAATCCTGGCCGCATCATTCTCTCAAACATCTCTCATTTGGACTTGCTTGATCTCTGCTACTACTCCGTCTGTTCAGGTGAGGTTTCCCACAGTAGGTTTCAATCACCTCCTCCTCTTTTCTCCTCCTTCTTGCTCGTCTCCTTCTCAGCTGCTGCTGCCAATCACCTGACAGAGCTTTGATCATGAAGAGGAACCCACCTGTTGCCCTCCTCCACCTCACGACTGCCTCTACCTCCTACCATCTGCTGTCACTTTGCATCTGTCCCTCACTCTATCTTCATCTCTTGGATTTTCCTATCAGGTAAATATTTGCTGCTTTGTTTGACAAACCTAAACACACATCTGAAAATCTCAAAGATGACACGTCCCTATCTCTTCTATCTATGATCAAACTAAGCCACCGTTATCTGGCAAAGTAACAACTTTTTTAAAGAAAACACAAGCTTGAAATGTTCACAGAATTTGTCTCATGGCTCGATTTTACTCAACTTTTAAGCAACTGGTTTGTTGCATTAGCAGCAGGGCAAACAAAGACTCAACCACTGTTTTTTCGTCCTCTCAAAATTGAGTTCTCTACTATGAATTTGTTTTGTCAAAATGAGCCCACTGCCTTCAGCTTAGTTTAGGATGGACATGAAATCTCTCAGAAGTAAGAGCTTTAGCAGCACTGGTTGTGGTAGAAGCCAACACAGCAGTATGCAAAGCAGTAATAGTAGTTTTGAATGTGGGCTCTGCAATGCAGGTGTGCACACAGCCACAAATATGTGATGAAAGGCCTCACTGAGAGCTGAGACCCTATCTGACCCATGGTGAGCCCCCCCCCCCCTCACTCTCTTACACTCTCCCCCCTCATTCTCTCTTTCCCTCTCTCCTTTCAGCTCTCAAAGAGGAGGGGGCTGCCACACAGAGGAAGGGTAAAACAAGCAAGGTAAGGAATGGGTGACTAAGAAGAGGAGAGAAAAGAGGTGAGAGGGTGACAGAGAGGAGTAAAAAATGATGAGAAGCAGAGAGCGGAGGTGCTCTGTGGCGCAGCTGTAGCAGAGTGTCTCCTCATGCAGCCAGACACCCCCGAGCACCCCGACCCCTGACACAAATGTGACACCCCAGCTGCCAACCCCTGCCCCCCACCCATACCACCAACCCTCACCCCCGACTCCAGTATTACCATATGTATGGCTCCCCTCGCCCCTGATTATGCTAATCACCTGTCCGGCCCCTGCAGCCCCTAAAATGGGTGTATTTAGCAGTCGGCTGGCTCCCAATGCAGCTTCCCCTGGGCCCGAGGTGTACATTCACACACTCCTCAATGGGCAGATTCTTCCACGTTGCTGCCTTCATTCAGGTCCCACTCTCCCCTCCCAACCCCCCACCTCCATCCCAAGAAAAAAAAAAAACCTATTCAATGCCCATGGATTCACAGAGCACTGGAAAGAGTAGTAGGGGAGGAAAACGCTGACAGAAAGTCTCTGTTTGTAGCATGTGTGTGCAGAGGTGGTGGATCAATTAGAAAATAGTAATAAGACATCAGGTAAATGATGTTATAGTTGACAACCAAGCTGGCAAAAAAGCAAATATCTTGTGACAACTCTAATATGAACTCTAGCTCTGTTGAACAACAACAAAAAGAGAAGGTCCTCTGTCTCTTGTCAGTGCCTGTCCAATGCAAGCCAGGTGAGCCATCTACCCCCGCCGCATTTTACTGCCCTGTGATTGGCTCAAAGCCCAGCCATAACAGACCGTGACATGAGCCTGAACAGCCAATCTCAACCAGCCATCTCTCTGTCATTTCCTGGAAAGATGGCCCATGATTCCAGGTATCCCAAGATCACACATTCCTATGTGTGGAATAAAAGAAACAGAGACAGAAACAGAGAGAGTGTGAATGGAAGAAAGAGGTCAAGACAAAAAAAGAAACCGTATTTCTTTTCCAGCTTCTTCATTTCCACAATAAAATTTACTGTGGTTACTTTTGCATTTGTGAATTTACGGTCTTTGGGGCTGGGATTTTGAAAACAATCAATATTGATGTCAGCACCAAGATCACAGTTTATTTGATAACTTAGTTTGGGGAATATAAACATGTTTAATACTTTTTCCATTAGGAAAATATCTGGAACTGCTCAATCCATCAATATTACACCTGCATCAAATGTTTTAGGTTACTTGAGGGCAAAGCAAAGAGCTGTCATCACCACACCGACATAAAACTGCCGGCTTCTAAAGTTCACATGATAGACTGTTGCAAAACAAATGTTTATTTGCTTGCAGTTCAGTGAATGTATTTCAAATATTCGCTCTTTTTAGGAACTTTTCTCCCATCAACTTCTGAGGGAAACATCAGCCCCTTTAGTGGCTTGATGCTGCACTATGTCCACCAGCTGGTTTGCTAACTTTGTTCGTCTGCTGCTTGGTACCGGACATGTTGTGTATGTTGGGTTTCATCCGAGCTTGTTTGCTAAAAAGCTGTCTGTATGAGAGCAGTAAGAGTGAGCTAAAACCTTAAAGTTATGAGCCTGAAAACCTGAAAACATGAGCTTAGGAACACTAAAATACCATAGAGTTGCTTGTATATACTCTGTTGGTTCATCTCATTGTGATATCACACCCATATAACGGTTTGTAAAAAACTAGAACAGGTTTCAATCAAAAATACTGATTAAATTTCAACAAACAAACCTATGAAATTTCTCTTGTGACACTGATGCTCAATCTAGTTTTGCACCCACTGTGAGCAGGAAAAATGTCTTACTGAACCAAAACTTTCAAACTTGAACTGAAAAAGGTGACATTTTTGGCAATTTTTTTTACAACAATGAATTTGTTATCCTGCATATGACCTCAGTGTGAGGTGGGATGTGTACACAGCTACGATAACTCCCTGGATAAAATTAGCAAATGTGAATGAAAAACAGAAGACAATAACATAAAGAGCGTTACCCAACAGTCCTTGATGCACTTTAATAACAAAACAACCTGTGGTGTGTCATCAGTATTCCCAATGACCTACTGCTTCAACGCTTCAGCCAGACTTGCAGGGCGGTCTCAGCACGGGAGACTCTCCCACTTCGCTCTGACTCACACTGACTCAATCTGGAGCTGCAAACCTCTCAATCATCTGAGAAAGGAAATGTTTTATATCTCTGTATCTTTATGCCTCGCGTGTGCATGTGTGGTACTTGTGTAATTGCTGTTGCTGCCAGATTTCTATGACGTTGTGCTGGAGGAATTGCATTGAACTTATACTGCAATGTACGTAGGGACGTAGGAGAAGGGCTTAAAAAAAAAAGAGAGAGAAAAAGAAAGAAATTCCAACAACATACACAATTTGGTGATGTTTACAGTATGTTTGCATGAAAAATTTCCTGTGCTGCAGTCTGAAAAGCATCAATCCACACCCCAATCTCTCTCCTGCTGTACGGTGGGTACCGCAGCCAAAACACAAACACACTACTGCTACTATACTCCTGCTTCTTTCCTCGTTCCGTCCTCCCCCTTAACACACACACACACACACACACACACACTCTCTCTCTCTCCCTCTGCTGTTTTGTACTTTCTCCACCCCTCTGGCAGTCAGCGCTGTGAGGGAGGGGAGAGAGGAAAGGGGAAGAGGGAGGGCAGGGATAGGAGGGGAGGGGAGGGGAGGGAAGGAGGGAGGCCAGACCACCCTGCTCTCATGGCAGGGCTGAGTGTTTACATTGCCGTGGCTCACTCTGTAATACATCTGGCATTCTGAGGCCACTCTCTCCAGCCAGGGACGGGGGAGTGGTGGAGGAGAGGTGGGAGGGGGCTCGGTTAAAGAGAGAGACCTTTCTGGCAGAGCGGAAAGGATAGGAGAGAGAGAGAGGGAGAAAGAGAGAGAGAGAGAGGGAGAAGGAGGTAGAAGGGGGAGGGTAATTCTCTCCACAGTCTCCTGTGGTCGGTCATTCGCAGGGCTCTGGTTTTTGAATAAGAGCGCCTGAAAGAATGCAAAATGTAAACAGAGAGCTTGGAGGCATCTCAGGATGTCATTTGTGAATGGGAGTGCGTTCGCCCTGAGAGCACACACACACACAAACCGACACACACACCCACAGCACGGTTCACGAGCAACTTTTTTGAAAAGTTATTTTGCATTTACTTTCGCCCAGTAGGGCTAATATACACAAAACTGCTTTCAAATGAGGGAGAGCTTCGCTTGAGAAAACAGTGCTGTAAGTCTGTGTACAGTACCAGAGGCGCAATGTTTCCCCACACTAAATCCCTCACCAGCTAGCCTGCACTTTTCATCAACTCGTAAAGTTTAACAAAACACGCTGGAATGTTATTCCTTCTATAGAGGATTAATCCTGTTTGTAGTGAACTGATAAACAAACTTAATTGAGCCCGGTTTGGAAAATGTAAAAAAAGTGAGCGTAAGTGTGTGCATGCTCACGTTTGTGTGTGGCTGCCTGCAACCATGTGAGAGAGAGTATAATTAATGAAGAGAGAGAGAGACAGATGACTCCATGCTGCGTATTCTGTGCAAACTAAGAAAAAAATATTGGGTGTGGGCACATTTGTGTGTTTGATTGCTTGCGGCTGCTGAGTGAAAGCGGGACTGACAAAGTGAGAGAAAAAGAGAAAAACAGATGAAAAAGAGGGGAGAAAATGAAGAAGACACTATTGCAAAAAAAGAAGGCCCATCAGAGTATCCTCCCATGCCAGCATGCCTACTCATACACAGGACCAAACCTCCAAACAGCCTCTCTGCATATGTGAATGTGTGTATGTGTGCGTGCATCCATGCATGTATCACTGCTCCCCTACACATCAAAAGCTGGATAATTCAATCATGCAAACCACAATCCTCTCAGTGTGGACACCACAGTCAGGGCACTCCTCCTCCTCTTCCTCTTCATCTTTGTCCACAAGAAAGGATGTCAAGGCTTCTTCCGCATGCACTTAACATTATACTGCTCCATTCTCCGCTGCCATTACCAGCAAAACAACAAAACAACCACCAACTCTGACAACTCAGCTCTTAATCACACTAGATACAAAACAGACATGCATGAGAGGGAGGGAGTTGCTTGAGAAAAAATGATGTTCGGTCCTATCAGACTGGATTCTGAAACATTAAATCAGGATGCACACAAACATGGACTGACATCGTTTTAACTGTTACCATGTTGATATCAGGAAAAGCTGTCAAATTTTCAGTCAGGACAGTAAATCATGAACTTTTGGGGAGTGAGAGTTTGAATTGCCTCCTCTTTATCTCCACACATTCTGTCATTTAAGCAGCAATCATGATTTGCACTAATGTAGAATTTGGATGTTTATTTAAGTCATTATTACATAGTAATTTAGAAATTAAGAGCACAATTGATATCAGATTCACTGCCCTCTGCTGGAGGACAGATGCCAAAAGGTTAAAGACAAACTCACATGAAGAAACAATGACACAGGAGAACAATGCATACTTTCCATGAAACATCTGGCTCATGATATGCACCCCTACAGGCAGATGCATATAGATGCACACACATGAACATATACAGGACACAAACAACGCCTGGTGACAGCTGTGACTTCTGCTTCCTTTCTTCCACCCCACCCAAACTCTGCCCCTCCTCCCCTCTGCTGTGAGTCTTCACTCTGCACCCAGGCCACAGGGTGAGTATCAGGTGAGGTTTTAAATAGCGGGGCCTCTACGAGATGACCTCAGGGTCCCAGGGGTCTACCCTTATGGCCCCTGGCCTCTACACTTATGTCCCCCAAGAAAGCACTCCGGGACCCGGGGCCTCCACTCAGTCTGTGGCCTTGAGACTACAACCCGTAGCCCCTGTGCCCCAGTTCAGACAATAAATCTGGGGACTAAAAATTCATTCCAACTTGAGTCACTCACACATCTCTCTGTGTAGCTCAATTTAAGTCTGTGATGAAAACAAAAGGCTTCCTCCATGTTACAGTATCGGCTTCATCCTCTTTTTAGTCTACTCTAAAGCTACGGGCTAACCACAACTCAACCCAGATTACAGTACAGCTCTGGCTCATCTGCTTAACCCTCTGTTTCAACTTCAACCCTTACCCCTGAGCTTGAGCTTCAAAAGCCCCATTTCCAAAAATTTTCTCCTGCCTGTACCCTCTTTCACCCGTCAACAGAGCCCCTCAACCGCAGCCACATCTCCAGCCCCTCTCTCAGCACAGAAACACAGCGAAAGAGCGAGGGGCCGTCCTACAGGAAGGCCAATGTTTACGCGATACTGTTTTAATTAGAGGCAGGCGGCGCTGCTATTTTCTTTACAATTTGGCCTATGTTTGCCTTAACCCAGAATGCCAAGGGATGGCTCAATTTTCCATTTGTAGGAGGAACTCTAAAGGTCTTATTCTTTTCTTCTATGTGTCTTTTGCCTAGTCTTGGCCTAAAGTTCATAAGGGCAAGATCTTCTCAAGCTCTTTGTGATTTGAAACTTCGGATGTATTTATAGTCATATACAGGTGTGTGTTCTCACATTGAGGAAAACACAGCGAGACACACTTGTGTTTGAGGAGCAGAGCACAATACTACAACTTCCTGTTTGCCCTAATAATAATTTCCTGTGAGCGTCACAGTGGATATAATCTCAACATTTATCTACGGCGCAAATGTCATTTGCCCGGAATATTTGGTAAAAAAAAAAAAAAAAAGGACTTTTGAAAAACATTACTATTATATCTTACACGTTTAACAAAACACAAACCCTCACACATCCTCTAAGGTTTGACACAATCACCTCTTTGAGCAGGCCCCGCTGTCTCACTCCCAATTGGTCTCTGTCGCTTTGTCTAATAAACAGAACATCCTGTGTCTGAGTGTTTATAAACAGTGCTGAGTGAGCACTGTGTGAGAGGAGACAATCCCTGCGAAAGCTGCAGCACGTGAGAGCTCGTAGAATAAACACACTAGCCAGGCCCGGAACGCAGCTAATGTCGGTCTGCTGTAGACCTCGGCCGCCTCTGCAACTACCATAAAGCAGGTGACGACAGACGCAACAGGAGATCGGGAACGTTTCAAATGCTGCTCCAGTTGAATTGAGGGATCTAATAGGAGCTGGGTGTATTGTGTATAGATGTGTGTGTGTGTGAGCGTCCACAGGCCACACAGCTTCCAGGCGGGGTCGTCCACGGGTCGCCTGCGGAGGGCAGTTCCAAATGAAACATAAACAGCCGCTCTGTCCTCTCCTCCTCTCTCCTCTTTTTCCTCTCGGACGATGGGCCAGTCCCCCAGCACGGCCCAGCACAGCATTCCACGGTCCAGGCAGAACTAATCTATCCCTCAGCTGTGCAGTCTAATCTAAACAAACAGATCTCTCCTTATCAACATCTGGAACCCCTCATGTAGCGGGACGTAGGAAACCACCGCAGCCCGACTTCTCTGTCAGTGTCTGTGAGTGTGTGTGGACAGGTTTCTGTGCATCAGTACGAGCCGGTGTGAGACAATGTTAAAGACTTGGTTTAACCATCTGTCAGGGTTGAGATAAAGCTGTGCCAAAACTCTATGGTGTAACTTTAGGGAAAGAAAAAGATTAAAAAAGGCCTGAGCAAAAGAAAAGGCAGTATAATGATTCAATTATCAGTTATGTCAAAATGAATTTGATGCACTTTGCTGCTGTTCTTCTGTAAGCTCGCTATGCTCTAACTAGGTTTGCCAAAATATGACTAAATACACGATTTCCAGGGGATCTCCCATGAGGGCAAAAGTGTAACATGGAGGAGTGATTAAAGAGAAAGGTTAATCAGAATTTAACAGAGTCAAAAGCAATGTACTTTGATTTTGTTTTGTTGTTAAAAAATGACATACAGTATGATCCATTTCCAATTACATGAAAGGGGGAAAAGCTGACAACCAACAGAATAACATCCAGTTTCTCATGGTGCCCCTGACCGTAGTACACATGACCGTGATCTGACATGTGAAAAGGGTGTGAAAACAGTGTGTTCCTCTGACTTCAATCAGGAGCCCTGTACTAAAGAGGCTCCCCTCTACCTAAAGTGCTGCCAACTGCGCCTGCGCCACAGATTAGACCAACACGCTGTCTGTCAGACCCCTGCAGCAGCATGCAAGGAGAGAACAGCCGAACCCGGGCAGGAGGTGGGGGGTGTTCAATCTGTACAGAAATCACTCTGCTTGAATGTTTGATCTGATGAGTTGTGCATTTTTTTTAATTTAAGGGACGAGCAGCTAAAATCGGAAGAGGACAGACAAGGAAGCCACACAAAAGTGACAACAACTACTACTTTGCTTCCTTTTTTTATGACCAAAACATACTACTGAATTTCTCAGCGGCAAAAATCTGCTCCTCCATTCATGACTCCCACAGCCAACTGCAGCCCTAAGTGCAGGAATGTGGATCAAAGGAAAGGAAAAAAGCACAGCCCCTTCCCCTTACCCCCCAAAGCACCACCCATATGCACAGATCCTTTTTTCTCCTTAAAAAAAAATTTCAGTCTTCATAAGTTGTTTCTGACAAAAATAACAAGTGAGCGGTCTTATCCGCTCCGCAAACACAAGTTTCTGTCCTCACTCCGCTTTTTCCCTGCAGCCGGAGACAAATCTTTTTGGAAAGTTGAGAGCTGTCCAAAACGGGACCACACACAGTCTCTGAGCATTCAACTGCTGGGGGCAGGCAGACACACACTCTCACACACACTCGCTCACACACTCTCACAAAATGGCGGCTTTGACAAAAATTTCCTCTGCCCCAAAAGCTGCTTATGAACTTAATTACAACCTTACTTCTGAGCACAATTACAGTCACCTCTTGCACATTTGCTGCGTGCAACTGACATGGTTTGAGAAGCAGCAAATATGTTATGGATCAAAGGAATTTATTTATTTACAAGTTTTATTTGGCCTCTTGCCAGGGCCTCAACAATAAACAATTCTCATGGCTTGTTTTGTAGCACCCACCAACCCTCTCTTCTTTAATTTAAATTATACTATGTGCTTCCAAAGCTGCAATATCAAATTTTGAACCATGAAAAGTACTGGAATAAAGTTTATTCCCAGCATCTTTCACACAAACATACACTCACATGGGAGAAAACATATAAACCCTGGCACTTGTCAAAAACAGCCAATAGTAAATCAGAGTCTTACCTTCCACCCAGAGTTTCTCCACGTCGGTCTCCAAATTAGCTGCCCGTAAGCCCACAGCGAAAGCTCCGAATATCATGAGGCCCACAACCAAAAACTTTCCGCAGTTCTTTTGTATGTAACAGCCCAGCCTAAATAAAAGTCTCTGGAACTTCGCTCTCAGCCATAGAGGCGCTTTCCTCCCAGTCGCCTTCCCCTATGATGAGACAAGAGGCCTAATATTACTGTCAGTTGCAACACAAAACACTTAAAGCACTTACCTGGACAGGTAAATCTGTTTTAAGAGACAAATGGTTTAGAGTCAAACCGGCAAAGAAAGAAAAGGCCACAGGTAGACCTGAATGTGATCATTTCAAGGAGTCTCAATCTAACCCAAGAAAGCTCATCTGTGAACACTAGTTGTTACAATTCACCATAAAATTGCAAATATACTTATAATGGAGACACTCAAGGAAACAGGAGCTGTGTTCAAAATAATAAAAACACATCCACCGACTCTCTATGCTAACCTGTGATGATTGAAATATACACATCTGTAACAGGACCTCCTAGAAACCACAGAGGACTCCCCAGAGTGAGAGCCACAGGTTCTGTCATATCAGTAACATGTATAAACTGTAACCTTAGCAGGATACATGCAGAAGGAAGATGTCTTCAGTTCCCCCCACAGGTCACCCACACACAGCCTGATCCATGTCTGTCATTTCACTGCTGCAGTGATGAGTTATGAAAACAGTCATACGGACAGACTGACATTATAGGTTTCACAGGGTTTGTGCTGAAACTGCAGCTGGACCTCCACAGTGGACAGGCGGGGGTAAATAACAGGAGATAGCTGTCAAGCCACAATTATGCAGCAGGTTGCCTTTTGATAATAAGCCTCCCTTGTGTCTTTTTCTTTTCTTTTTTTTTTATCAAACAGAGGTACCCTGATGCAATCAATGGATCACACTTGTGTAAAACTGTATAGTACAATCCTTATAACCAGACTGAACAATATGCCCTCTTCTATACAAAAATCCATACATTTGGGGATGGTTGAGGTCCGCACACATACACACCCATCAAACTGTGATATTAAATATCCTGAAAAGGTGCATGTGGTAAAATCCACAAATTCCACCACACGCAGCTCCACTCCTAGTCCAGCAGCCCGTGTGTTCCGGCCTGCATGGGGAGCGGAGGAGCCATCGCGGGGGGACTCACAATATTTGTGAACGGAAGAGGGCAGCCACATGGATTTTTTTTTTTCCTCTTTACGCGAGTCGCTCCGGTTTAGATACTGTCATACAAACCTTCACCACGGCCACTGAAACTTTTCACGCAGCTCTTAAGCAGAGAAACGAGTTGGATGTTATGAAACAGTGAATGGTGGTGTTGACTGTGCGTGAAAGCTGCATGTCTTGCCTTGTCTGAGACCGTTATTGGTCGGGATGTTGCATTAGTGAAAAATCGAGCGCTTGTACATGCAAATGCAACTTCTTTCACAGCCTTAAACAGAAGCCGGCTGCAGAGGAAGAGGCTAAAATGTTGCGCAAAATAAAACAAAACAACTCTCGGCTCACTACAACCTTGCCTTACCAACTGTGTCCCCCTGCCCAGCCCGTCCCGTTACCTAGCAGCAACTGGACATAGTTTGGAGACCTTTTATTCGGAGAATACAATTAAACCAAGACCATTAAGCTCTTTCCAGGTTAAGATGAGAAATAAGCACCTCGGATATTTGCTCCAAAGCGAAGCCCGCATCGCAGTAACTCGGCCGCTGCAAATACTCCAAATCCAGCGGTGTGTTGCGGGTATAGTCCCCCCTGTTCCTCCGCGTTATCCTCGGCCGATCGGGGTCTCTGTTTTCCTGCTCGGAGGGCGCATTAGCAGCCGAGGCCATGTTGCGGGGACTGCGAGATGGTTACCGTTTCCCACTTTATAGTATTTCCCCGAAAGCGTGTAGCGATATCCCAAGGCAACAAAGTTTCACTCTCGGAGACCTCACACCCGTGAAGTAGGACTTCATACTCCTGTTGGAGACGGCGAGTCAAAGTCTGCGCCTTCCATCCCAACATTTCGTGATCCGGAGGTCTCCACCGCTTTCACCGCATTCACCTTATCTCTTAAAAAAAAAGTAAGTTTCTCTCAAAAAGCGAGCTGCGCAAAGCGATTCCCATACACAAGTCGTCGGGTAAGAAACCTCGATGGTCGTTGCATTCTGGTGAGATCTATGTGGTCTTCCCCTGGGCCGCGCGTCACGGCCAACTCTGAGATTCAACAGAAGAGGAGAAAAAGACCTCTCTCCATTTGGAGGCAGAGAAGGAGGAGGGGTGAAAATAGAAAAAAAAGACTGGAGATCCCGCCTCTGGGGCTGTCAGATTGCAGGACTTTCTTGCATCTGATTGGTTCCAGAAGGGCAAAAATTACTCAGCAAACACGACTATTATTAGCTGCTTAGCAACAGCTCACTAAAGTAGAGAGACCACCCAGGCAGACAGACCTCATGTGTGCATCTCCAACTTCAGGGGAGGCACCCTGAGAGCCAAACCCGCTCGGTGCGTTTGGTGTTTTGGGTTTCCAAACGGCGAAAAAAAAAGCTTTTGCCGGCGTGGAGCTGAAGTCTGAGGCAATGTACACGGTCTGTGCATCGGAAGGGAGCCGAGGAATGTCAGAACTGCACTTTTTGACTCGGGATTTTTTTTTCTACCACCACAATGATGGTGGTAGTTGAGCTTCAAGTTACAGAGGTTCAAGGGGAGGTCCTTTAGTATATAGCATAGTGTTGTTATAATGTCAGCCTCACTATGGTATAGGCCAGTCCTGGGAGACTGAAAAAAAACTCTGTTTCATGTTGTGCATTCAATAATGCAAGTAACACTAAAAGAAATCCAGGACTGAAGTAAGTGAAGTTGGACCACACTGATCCAACATAAACTGTTCAGCCTACAATTGTGTTTTGTCCATCTCCAACATCTATTGCTGAAATCTGACTTGATAAAAGATGCCAAGTCATCATATTTTGATACTTGTTATAGGCCACACAAATATCTGTGCAAAATGTTGATCACATTTTTAAAATCGCAGTGAATTAAAGATTTGCTATTTACGCACCAACAGGCATGAAATAGCCTCCTTACTTATCCACCTATATCCACCACTTTATTATCAATTAAACTGATGGAGCCTCTTATTGTTCAGCGTAACGATATCACGATACTTGAATCTGCCAGTTTATGTCGGTCTAGTTCCAAATGAACAACCTAATATTTTACACAGAACACATGCAGAGAAAAATTTCTAGGGTGTATTTTTTGCCTGATACGCGCGCAAAGTTAAACACTCTGAGGTGTGAAACTCAGCCACACAGAATCAGAATCAGAATATTTATTGTCATTGTCACAAAGAACAACGAAATTACGTTTGGAGCATCCATACAAAAAAAAAAAAAAATCCCTGTTATTACATTAACATACTCAGTCGTCTGTATTAGGACATTAGTCTATAATGTCTGATTATGTCTCTTTATGGACTCATTATCAAGATGCTGAATGCAATAGCCAGGACTCTCTGCTTCAGTCAAGTGTATCAGAGCATTTTTCTAGATTAAGTTTTCTTTGCTAGAGAATGAGTGACATTTTACAACAAAATAAGTTTATACTCGGTAATTTAAAGGAATATCAGGCTAAAGAAGTAGACTTTAAATTATTCAAATGCCCAAAAGAACGTGGTTCCCTAAATGTTAGTTATCTTTAAAATAAATATCTGTTGTGACCGAGAAAAAATTGTATGATTAGCTAATAATCAATTCTAAGAACTACGAACCTTTTATGCCACATCTTCAGTTTTTCCATACAAAGACACACATCATTTAATAGACACTAAACTAAGTCTTAATGACTGTGGAGTATTAAAACAGGCTTTTCCAGTCAAGCGGACTGAGTAGGGGTCTATGTGACCCAGGCAGCCACTTAATGGACCAGAGTCTGAGCCCAGCAGCCCAGATTTCTCACCTGAGCCATCCGAGCTCAGCAGCGGCTCGTCTGGCTGTCAGCCGCGCACTTACCATCTTCAGTCCAGGTGGGGAGAGCTCTCAGACAAATCCGTGATATCCGCCCCCCGAGGAGTCCGAAACGTGTAAGTTATGATGAAGATAAAAAGAACCGCTTTACTGTTGCGAGGAGGAAAAAAAGACGGAGTGTAATCCGCCAGGGTCGCAGGCATCCTGCTCTGTGTCGGTGAAAGGTTCACTCACAATTACATGGCTGTGCCTTTTTGGCCACGTGGGTGGTCCCGTTCGCTCCATACGCTTTGACTGTCACGTGATTAGCCCAAAATTGTAAACAGTACCAACCCATGCACAGCGACATCCTCAAGTCAGCCAGTGACACACACACACACACACACACACACACACTCTCTCTCTCTCTCTCAAGAAAGCACACCCTTACATGCTGTATAATAACACACCTGTACATGCACACGTGTGCACATACAGCATACATTTGTGTGCAAATGAATGAGGGCCTGTGCATTTATTTAGACTGTACACTCATGCAAACATATAAAGACTTTCCCATGTTTTTAAAAGCATGCATACACGTAGTTAGTAAACACAAATGCAACACCCAGTTATCATGGTGGGCACACAGGCACACAGAGCCACACACATACACACTGAAGCACTTGCATTGATTAGATTTTTAGTGTCAGCTTCTTTAAACTGCTATCGACAATAAAATAGAGACAGATTTAGCTAAATATCACCCCCGTATGCCATTTTAGGAGCCATTTCTTTTTTTCTGCATCGTTTAATTTATTGAACTTCCTATCTATCATGCATTCCCACTGGGAATTCAGTTTTTCTTTGCAATCAGAAGGAAGGCTTGGTGTGGTGAGGTGAGGTCCACAGCAGTGTGAATTCTTTTGTATCAGATATCTCCGGTGTGGTGTCTAAGTTGGAATAATTAACCTAAGGAGGGCAAAATTAGGCTGTGATGCCCCCTAATGCCCCTGAATAGAACCAGGCCTGTCTCAGTGGAACATGGGAGTCAGAGCTGCTGCACTCTAACTGTGCCAGACACGTTTGGGTTGTTGTCATGACGGTAACGCTGCAGGACTCCATCAAAGTGCCGTAGGTCATTGTGGAAAATGATCCTCTCCTCTGAATACTGTAGTGTAGAGGCTGTAAAGATATGCCAGTAAAAATGCTCTGGGAGATTATATTGCAAGCATCTGTGTGAACTAATGAAATACGTATGCACATAAGATGCCAAAACACCCTTGACCAAACATGAGCATATTTCCTTTTCTTCATTTACCATCATGTGCTAATATGGATCAGATGGACTAATCGTCCACTTCAGGAATTACACCAAGTAGGGGGAAAAGAAATCCAAATCAGCTTCTTTTAATTTAACAATTGCAGGGAATAGTTTGGATTTCATTGTTTTATGAGCACCGAGGGCAATGAGTCCATTCAGGCCTTATAGGTTATCAGCAATGCAAAATGTTTGTTTGTTGTTGGTCAAACAAAGCAAGCAATATTAAGATACTACCTTCGACTTCAAGAAGTATGATGTGTATTATTCTCTGTTTCTGTCATTTTATTGACCAAATGATCAAAGATCACAGAGAAAATAATTCACAGAAATATCTCTAATAAATCATCAGCTTGTTTCAGCCCTATTACACTGGTCCACAGTATATTAAGTGTAACTCACCTTCTGGTTCACTCTGCATTCTTACTTTGCCACAGATACTAGAATGAAAACGGATAAATGTATTTGAAATCTACTGCCTTTATATATGTTTATAGTCTCCTTGCAGTGAATGTGAAGTCCTGTAGTTTCTTCAACATTTATGACCACACAGACAGTACTTCCAGATGTTAGTCAGTTGCAGATAATGCCTTTTATATACAATAG
>JAPZDY010000022.1:15497812-15532389 GCA_029783645.1 Ctenochaetus hawaiiensis | reverse complement strand
CACACACAAAACCCCCATACACTTCTATTAGTTTCTGGTGTCCCCCTGACACACACACGTACACACAACATGGGCGGATGATCAAAAGTGTACTTCTGCCTCCACCTGCCCAAGTGGATATACACAAAGTAGCACATGTTCACACACACTTAAAAACAACACATATTTGACACACACAAACATGGACAGTCGCACATACCTAACATACCGCAGGATTGCTCACACACACACACACGAGTCACCCAAACTGTCCACCAGTGACAATTGATTAGAGACTGCCCTCACACACATTTCAAGCACACACACTCTGACTCCCCCATGACTCTGCTGACCTTTGACCTTAGGTGAAGGGGGTGGTTGTCTGATGGTGTGGGTTCATTCTCTGCCTGTGAAGTCATTTCCTGCCACAGTGACTGAGAGGGGCGAAAGGGGCTATATCAGTTAACCTCAAATGAGGGGCACAGTGGGGGGCCTGATGATATGGGACGTAACCAAGCAGAGAAACATAATATTGTGTAAGAAATACCCATTGTGTGATTTTTATTCTACTAAACGTGGCCAGAACCCCACTCATAAAACCTTCAGGGTATCACTGTATTTCACGTAAAACACAAACACATAGGGACAAAACTGTAATATGTCATATTGGCTAATATGTTACCTCCACTGAGTGCTGATGATTATGAAATGTGTGTATCGTCTTGATTTCGTCAACACTGATCAAGTCGGCTCTCTGTCCTCTTGGGAGTGGATGACATTATGGGAAACAGTGCTATCATTATACTTACAACTGTCACTTTTAACTTATTTTTGTTGTACTTTTTTCTCCTGAGTAAACAAGAGATATGAGCAGACTCAAACAAGCATCAGCACTGCTGCACTGATGCCATTAACCATGACCCTGAGCAACATTTTCTAACAAACACAGCTTTTTATATGACAGAATCAGAACACTTTGTTTGCAGTTTATGTCAGAATGAGGGTCTGTATATGTAGATCCAAGGGAAAGAAAAAAATAAAAGCCAGAAAATGAAGAATCCTTTCCGAGCTGCATTTGTAAACAAGACAAACATAATCAGCATCTCAAGAGCCACATCTGGCTCTGGTCGAGCTGAGCTTGGACTCTGATTGAGGGGCCCGGCAGGCTCTTTTGTTTCCTCTGAGAACTTTTGGGGAATGTCACAGGAGGAAAAACAAAATGGATGGCATGCAAAACATTGTCACTGTGTGGCACAAATTCTCAAATACAAAAAGCATAATCACCTGTCAAAATGCCACTTTAAAACCCTGTTATCATGTTCATATTACGGTCCGTATGTAATGTGTAATGACGTGCCTGTGGCTGTTGGCAAAGAGGCAACTGTAGTTTTCAGTTTCCTGCACTTTCAAATATTTGTATCAGGTTTATGCTTGCCCCTGTGGTTTAACCTGTGGATCATTATTGTTATGTCAGAGATGTAAGCAGTTGTACAAATTTTGAAAGTGACTGAGCAGAAGGGCGGTTTTGTAGAGATTATTTAACAAGAGCTTTTGTGTCATTGCATGGTACTGTATTTGTTTGTACTATTTACATTGGTTTTAATTCACAGAAGATGGTTAATCTGTGGACTGATGGTGTGGCTGGACAAAAATGAGGACGATGAGGATGAGTAGAAGGAGAAGGAGTTTAAGGTGTGTGTGCTTTTTTGTATATTTAAAAGTAGGATATTGTAAGTTGCTGACAACAGTACACAACATAATAATATAAAAGTTCTTATGTCTCTCATAAAATCAGACCAATCATATGGACCTGTAATGCAAGAAATGCGTGGACTCATCTGATTAATTATAGTCTTTTATCATTATTATGGTTCCTTGTATTCTGAGTTACTCAGACAATTAAAAACAATGACAAACACTTAGTAAAACAAGTTATGTATATCATACCAATAAGATCGGGCCATAGATGTGAAAAAAACAGCTCTGTAACAGCAGAATAAGTATTACCAAAGCAGACAGAGGCAGTGATATAGAATCAGTGTAAACCCCACAATGAGTCTCGGTTACTACAAGCCCTCACTCTGTGTAATTTCATTGCTTGAACATTCTCAGTTCATATTAAATACTCCACTTGGCTTCACTGTCTCAATATATGTTAACAGACTTCTTAGCCTATCTATTCCACTGCACTCTCATAGTTTTATAACGTTTTGATTTAAAAGATGCTCTGCAGAAACTGTAGAAAGTGCTTTCCTGTTCACTGTCATGGAGGCAGAAGTTCTAAGGCAATGTGGCATGTTTATCTATCATTTTGCCTCAAAATGCATCTAAAGGGACTAATACCATATTTTGAATTTGAGTTAATTAAACATCAGACACTCTTAGACAGTAGTAACTTTTGGGCTTCATAGTCCTCTGTTATTTTCAGAGGTATGATTTGCACAAAAACCCACCACAACGCCTTTTAAAGAGAAATGACTCAGAACAAAACGTCTATTTAAACATCTCACAATTAAAACCCAGCAAATGTCAGAAAGGGTTTCTGGCTTGTATTTAGCAGACAACATGAAGTCACAGCTTATATACAGAGCTCAGTTATGACTCTCCAGAACCGTGTGTAAAACCTATTGTGCTGCAGGAAAAGAGTCCCAAACATGCCTCAGGGGAACCCTCCTTTTCTTCATTTTATAGGAAAAGCCTTAATTCATGGAGACAAACCGAGCCATCATTATATTTAACAGAGTGCCATAAAAATTCCTGCATTTTGGATGTAAATAGTAAATGTGTCTGGTTAGATGGAAGAGTGACCTCACATGCACACACACACGCACACATGCACGCACACACACACACACACACACACACACACACACACACACAGACAGGTCTTCCATGCAGGCACACCTGTATGAATCATAGGCAAAGGTGGGAATGCACCTCAGGCTACAAAACCAGCCTTGTAAAACAACACTCTCTCCTTCTCTCGCAGATAATAATTTGTTCAAAACAAAAGCAGGGTGGCTTTTTTAAAAAGTATGAAACTACTATTTTGTCCACCTGCAGGCTTTCTGGTATATTTTTGATGCTTACTATGATATAACCTCAAGAATCTATCTGAATATTGTGCATGTCAGTGGTGGGCCTGATTAGTGTTTGTTAATTCACAGCAAAAAAAAATCATATAGCTTAATACAACACCATCACCACCCCCAAAGATCTAATAGTGCACCTTAGAATTAAACAAAAATCACTCTGACAAAATTTCCACGAACCTGTATATCATACAATTTAATGCAGTGCTATTGTAATGGATTACACTAGTTATTACAGGTGTACCTCTTAAACTGGTAACTGTTAGCACAAGAGTCAAACATTTTAAGAGGTTGAGTGAACAACAGCACCCATGCAGATAAGTCAATGACCCGTCACCAGCCGAGCATCTCCATGGGTTACTGCAGTAAAGATGAGGCCCTGTAGAAACATCACATGCCTGTATGTGTGCGACATCAATTGCGTTTTAAACAAGTGAATGTATGTGTGTCAAAGAATAACCCATGTAGCACTCTCTCTGTCCTCCCTCAAACTGCTTTGTTGTCTATATAGAAACACTCATGATTAACATCCACAAACGCAACATAAATTAACCATTATGTCTTTCTGCACTTAAAAGTTTACTTTCTTATTCCAGACACACTCTCGTTAATGTGTAAAATAGATTGGAACATACAGACACATAATACCAAGTAATTCACTTAATCTGGGCAGCAGCCACACATTTATCCATCTTGAACTGCAGAAGTCCACCATCTCTAGCATCTGATTTTGGCACAGCTTTCATACACCAACCAGCAAAACATACATTTAAGATTTAATATTCAAGCTCAATTTATTGTAATTTTACAACACAAGGTTTCAGGATGAAATGCAGTTGTAGTCCTCCTATGCTATTACTTAACCAAAAAAATATGTGAATGTATAAATAATTAATAACTTTATGAAAATAATAACCACTTTTTGCATTTGAGTGCATTTGCACAGATAGGCTTAGAAGTCCCATAACTTGTGGATTAAAGCTGTCCTTGGTATGGCAGCAGATACCTCTAGATCTTTTGCCAGACGGCAGCAGGATGAACAGGCTGTGGCTGGGGTTGGTGTCAACTTGGGTGGTTCCCTTACTTCTCCAACTATTGCCACAAAGTGTTTCTTTAGAACTTGAAAAATACAATCAATTTCTTGACTTTTAATAGCTTTGGTTGGAGGAATGACATGCATTGTACACTTGTGCAAATGCTAAGCAGCAACACACAAGTAATTCTTATATGTATTTATTTTATGTCTGCTTTGCATATATTATATTTTTTTTAAAAAAGTCAAAAGCAGACCATATGTATGTCACCAGTTGACATATAATTCCCAAATCTATACCCGATGTGGTTTGAGTGTGTGTGTGTTTGTGTGGGTGTGTAATGTGTATATACGATGACATCTGTTCCTGCTCAGGTCAAAGGTGGAAAAACCTCTGGTTTAACCCTAACAGATGACTGATGAAGTCCAATCAGAGTCTTTATTTGAAGAAGGGTATTTGGGTCTCTGTATATGGGGTACACGCCAGTGGGTTCACGTGAAAGACTGTCTGTTCAGCACCAGACTTTCTCATTCAAAGCCTTTGCAGTCCCCTTGTCCCAGACACAACCCGCATTTTACTGGAGGGGCACAAAATGTCTTTGAAAATGGTTTCAGGTTTTGAGGCCTCACCAAGTGTTGATTTTAATTGAGAGCAAGTACGTCCATTTGATGTATGTGGGTGCGTGCACTCTGGATATGTGATCTAATACATTTATGTGTGCTAAGTCAATGCATTTTTGTGTGCCTTTGCTGCTATACTTGCAAATCATTAGGTTTTGTCTTATATTTTGTCTTATGTTGTCTATACATGTGCAATGCTTCTGTAACACATACATCATCCATAAAACAGCTGTTTTGTATATGGATTATAACATAAAAAACTGCACATAATTGATGATTCTTGCAGACTAATAATGTGCTCACATTACTGAAATATTAAGCTAATGATAACAGAATATATTTTATAGATAAATCATGCATAGAGAGCACATGTTGTACAATGAATACAAGTAAATCCAAAACAATGGTACCATTTATTTCATACATTAAAAACAATGCAACATTGGAGTACTTATATATACCCACATATACATTCCTTTACAATATACAAAATCTTTCACTGCCTGCTTTTCATTCACCTATGCCTTCTCCAAGCACACATACCAACATACACACAGGTGCACATGTGTTTTGAAAATCCCATCACAATATGCGTCAAAGAGAAAAGGCCTCATTCTTGCTGGGTGATGGCCCAATGAAAAACACACTGTTGGGCGGGCTGGTGGATATATTTGCAAATAACACAGTAATCTCCTCATGGTGGGCCAAACATGCCAATGTTTGCTTGCTTATTGCACATAAAAGAACAGCTCACTCATTCGCACTCATACACAAGCAAAGGCAAACATTGCCTTTATTGTGCAGACTTCTCTCTTTCTCCTTATTTTATTTCCCCCCTTCCTCAATGAGCCCAGGAAGGGCACACTCATACTCTCACCCCGGAACAAGCCTGGAGGTCTTCAGACCACACACAGAGCAGTGCAAGGATCTCTCCCTTACTCTTTCTTTTCCTCCCTTCTTTCCTCTTTCATTCCCATTTTTATATTTTCACTCTTTCTCCATCATTCTCTCTTCTTCATCATCCCCTCTCTTTCCACATCTCACCTGCTCTAAGCCCAACCTGACTGAGTTGGTATAAAGGTCGTGTGCCCACTGTGGCATTTCTCTATCTCCACATTAGCAGTGTGCTCTGCCTCTGTTTGTTTGAATGTGCTGATGTGAACTGTAGAGAGCATGGTCACTTAGTATGATATTTATGCCTGTGAGACCACCCAGCCGGCCAGACCAAGACATGGGGAGTTTAGACTTTATTTTTCGACGCCTCCACTGTTCCCAGGGCCTCAGAGCTGAATGAGAATAATCCCTCTCTGTCACCAGTGTGTGGGATTATGACACAGCTTGAGTAGTCAGTTGTGTAACATCCAGGTGAAAGATAAGATGAGCAGAGTGTGTCTTTTGAAATAATTTGCAGGGAGAAAGAATTAAGAGAGGAACAAGTCACACGAGACAGGATTTGTAAAAAGCAAGGTAAAAGTCAAGGCAAAAACAGGACACTCCCTAGCCACTTAAATTGGGAGTTTGAAACAGAAATGCTTATATTGGGAACTGTTGTGCAGTTGCCAGCAAGGTGACACAAGGAAACCTTAACTAATTTGAAAATGACATCAAAATTTATACTAAAACTCATTTCCACATGACTGTGTTAAAATAAATAAGAAAGTTTCATGTGTTTGAAGTGCACAAGTTTTTGTATCGCTGCTCTTTCGTATTTTGACCAGAAAGCTACCAAGACCAACTCGCAGTAGACTATATCTCTATATTGTATGGATGAAACATATTAACATGTGTTGTGTCTGATTAGCTTAAAGTGGTAAGCCAGCTAAAAGAGAAGGGTTAGCTGTGAAGTGTTGAAATATTTAGCTATAAAAAGTTGGAGGAGCTAGCAATGATAGTAATGGATAGCAGCTGAAATAACTAATGGTAACACTGTTAAAATGTTGAAAGTAAGCTAAAAGTAACAGATGTTGTTGAAGCAGTTAGCAAAAACATTTAAAAAACAGCTGGCTAATACTAAATATCCAAATGTAATGATAAGCTAAGCACTTAAATGGCTAAATTTACTAAATAAAAAGTTGAAATAGTTAGTTATAGCTATGTGATGAATAAGCAATTAAAATAATTAAATTTTACTGTTAAATAATGCACTTCAAGTGATTAAAGAACTGAAATTGATAAATTCAATGGATAAATTACATAAGTGACCAAAACTGGTGAATAAAAATTCTGCTAAAATATTCTTTGAATCATGAGTTAAAAAAAAGAAAAAAACAGCATCAAATCACCACACAGTTCACACAACTCTGAGATTCATCATTTTACCAAAAAAAGAAAAGTATTGTAATTAGTTCACTTTTATTGTAGAATCAGATAAATAAAATCTGAAATCCATTTGAAGGAACACTACTCAAGCACATCTATGGTTTAGGGTCTCAGACAAGGTATAATTGACAATAAAAATTGGGAACCGCTGATTCTTTAATGCTAGCAGTTGAGGCTACTTCAGCCTGCAGTCAATTTTCATACAAGGACAGCCATAAACCACATGAAGGCAGATAAGTTTCACAATGGGTGGGGATACATAAGTCGTAAGTTGTTATCATATATCAAACCCTTAGATACTGTGTTTTTATGAGAGTTGAAAGAGTTCATTTGGTGCCTATGAGGATGAATAAATGCCTAAATGGCCTTGACGCTGTTGGTCTGACATGGTAGCTGATACTGTGGATAAAGAGGCTTGAGCGTCGAGTTGGGTGGCACCATGTGTGAGCTGGGGAATTATAGTGTCTCAAGACCACACACAAAGAGACAGACAGAGGGAAGGATGGATGAAGAGAAGAAGGTTATGGAAAAGTGAAGCAAAGAAGGAGGAGAGGAAGAGGGAGATAGATGAAGGGAGAAAGATGAGGGGAAGTTCTTGGTAACCCCTTATATTAAGTCATTGTAAATTGTGACTGTAGGTCAGCATTATAACTGATGATTATGTGTGTGTATATGTGTGGGTGCTCACAAACAAGACCCCCATGGTAGCTTAATTACATATAATGTAATTGTTTTTTAGAAGAGCTTTAATTTTCTGAATACGGGATCTCTTGATGCTTGCACGCAAATGCAATTTCTTTAATTTTATTTAATCAGTGAGTGAAGTCAAGTTTACAGCTGTAGTCAAAGTGCCCCTATCCATTATCCAACAAACTACATTCATCTTCTGTTTCTACTGCTATAAAGAATCAGACCTGTATCTCAAAGTACATAACACTGCTACCAAAAAGCACTCTGGATATAGCATAGCTTTATGGCACAGACCCCTAAATATAGTATATTTTTCAAATAATACATAGCATTTCACATAGAAAATAACTCCATCACATAAAGCAAAAAAAATCATGAAGTATTATAATGAATGTGGCACAGTTACTAAAGGATGATGCTTTTTGCTGTATTCAATAATAAATTTTATGAACTCTCACTATTTTTAGGTGGCCAGTGGTATGAGGGCATTATGGCATCAAAAACTAACTAACATTAGTGTTTTTTAGCAAGAGTGGGTGTAAGTGCCAATATGAAACTGCGGGAGGCGACGTGGTGTCCAAAAGAAAAAGTTTTAGGGTCTTTGATAAATTTTTGGCCAAGGGAAGAAGGAAATGAGTTATGCAGCTCTCCTTACGTGCATGTGCAGTTTAAATTACGAGTAGAATAACTATGCAGAAAATTTTAAGTTATAACTTTTAAGGAATTTTGTTTTCGGGTAATTGAAAATTAACGGATAGCACTGTCTGGAAAATGGTCAGCATTGGCCATGGTAAAGTCATCTGCTACTCCCTCAATGGCTCACTAAAAGAAGTCCATGAGGGCATGCAGTTAACACTGGGGGAGGAAGCCCCTCAGAGAGAGATGACTGCCCAAAGGCCGATGTTGTTCATTTGCTTAGACAGAGTTGCAGACATGCTTGTTTGCATTAAAGGAAAAACCACAAAAAATGTAACTTCAAACTTTCTGCATGACAACTCGAAGAGTTGAACTACACATGCATGTAAACGTCATATGATTTTAATAACTTCCTAAGTCTCCTTTTCTGTCTCCTTTTACCTTTGGCAGAAACGTTATCAATCATCCTTTCTATAAGATGCAGACTAGAGTAATATCGATGTATATATTATATCAGAGAATGCTAAATTAAAAGTCTATAGTATAAAGTGGCAATCATATTTCTCCAAACTGGGTGGACGGTATAAATTCACAATAGCCTACTTTGATAGACCACATGGCAGCATCATTGACAGATTCCAATAGGCACAATATTGAATAAGTAACATGACAGAGATGAAAAAAATGTACATTTATGGGTTGAATCCTCTGTAGCTTGAGGGACTTTTCAAGTGATTCACTGTAAAGTTTTCTAGCTCTGACTTGTGTATTGGGGGAGTGTAGTGCAGCCATGAATTAGAAAGCAATGTGTGCTAAATGGTCCATAAGTATGACTTGGCCTGACTCTAGAAACCCCTCTGGACCCCATATGGTGAACGTGTGTGCCCTACATGCATGGATGCATGGCCTAGCCCTCAAACAGGACTGCTCCCCACAGGATAACATCCCATAAAACACACACACACACACACACACACACACACACACACACACACACAGGGGTATTCAGCAAACTTGTATGAAAAAAAACAACTATGAACTTTTTAGTATCATATGTGGCATATTAGGGTTGTGGTGTTATCTGAAGGTTTTAATGATTTTCAGATTACGTGACCCACAGATACCTATGCATGATATTGTGGGGTCATATATATGATTTAAACTTCCAACCACATGAACATGTTGCACGTAGACATACAATCACCAACAAACCGAAGTCCCCCATTTAACTTTATCTCTCTTCATGCACAACTGCTGCAAACAGAATCCTTATAATCAAGACAGCAATGTACCCTTGTCTCCACATCTCCCCTGTAGGAACTGAACTACTACAGACACCACGTTGTACTCCCCCGATCCTGATTATGAAGTGGGGAGTGGAGGGGAGCATAATTGCATGCTTAAACGCCTGAGAAACGGATGTCCAGTTCTGCTGAGTTGGTGTTTTTTGTGTGGCCTCATTGTTGGGACGTGCAGTCATGCAGCTCTTTGAGTCCCTGTCGGTGTTCATGTTGGGTTAGGGGTGGTTCAGAAGAGTAGAAGAGGGGGAAATATTGTCTAGTGGCCAGATATTTCATTCCAAGACCAAGCACTTTGTGCCTGCCCAGCGTGCCTGGCAGGAGGAGGGCTGTGACCAGGATTGAGTAAAACAGAGATAGGAGTCGAAGACTTTTTCCTCTTTTTATTACATTTCTGTCCTGTGGTCTAACACCATTGTTTTACAGTCATTTAATCTACAGTTTTGAAGGGCCTTTCAAAAGCTTTGATAGCAAGACATGACTACACAAACTACACAAACACAAGGATGCACACATTGTATACACATGCACAGACGCCACAGTCAGTTATACTTTCTGGTTGATGTACTTAGTGTGGCCAAAGTAGACAAACAAAAGACTCCTCTACGGGGTTGCAGTGTAATGAGGGGCGGTTTGATCATAAATATGTTGCTCTACAGAGTTTTCCATCTCACTGCAGGACAAAAGGGACAAGCCATCAAATTCGGGTCATCAGAGGCCTCTACGTTGTAAATCAACTCACTTAGCAGAATCAGTTGTGTCTGTGGCCCCAGAGTGGTCAAAGGAGGTAGCAGGATTCCCCAACAACAGGTGACAACCACAGGAACAAGTGACAGAACAGATGAAGAATATAGCATAAACAAGCAGTTTCATTAATTTATGATCTCTCATTTCATTGCAGTCCAACATCTCAGAACCTTGTGACATTGCAGTTCTCAGTATTACAGAAATTGTGAAAAAGAGAGTGAGAGTGAATGAAAGCAAGAGGTGTGGGGAAGGAGACAAACTGGAAAAGGTTCAAAGCTGCCTGGAAGAGATTCAAGGTTTGTACAACATAATTAAAAAGCATTGCAGGCCTTAATTGTTTCCATCCTTGCTGAATAGACACAGTATACAGTGACTAGCCCTTACTTTCAGAATCCCTGGGTGATAAATAAAGTGTATTTGAAAGATAATTAGTCTTTAAGCACAAGGTAAAGGGACTCTAAATATGTGGCCACTTGTATTACTTACATTGTGACCGGTGCTTTAGTCTGATGTCTGGAGTTTTCCTAATGTCAAAAGGTCAAGGACACAAACAGTCGTATTCACTCAAATGACTATTAATTTTTTTTTTAAAAAAAGGAAATAATGTCATTTGAGAGTCATGTTGCATAAATTCTTAAATACAAAATTAAAATACAAAACAAAAAAAGAGGGAGAAAAACAGTGCCAAAAAACAAACAAGCAAAAAACATAAATAAACAGCTAAGCCATTATGTGCAGTAACTGGTACATATGAATTGTCACAGAGCAGCTAAAGTTAATCTGAATAAATCCACATTATTTTCTTTGTTGCTCGATTCAGATTCATCACATTTATTCAAATGCAATTGTACTGATGATGGTTGTAAATGACTGATGATGATTATGTCCAAACTACTGTAGTCAAGCTAAATGGCAAGAGATTAGAGGAGGACAAATGAGCCAAAACTTCATAACTGATATGATTCAGCCGTTCTGATTAAAAACCGCTTGTGATATGTTGATTTTAGACATGTTTCATCATACTATTCCAACTGCTTTCAGTTTCTTTAAGTAAAGACACACTCACATCATGAATTGATTATCAAAAAACTAATGAAGTGGAAAGCAAAGCAAGTGAAAGGGTAAATGAAAAACGACAAATGAAAAAAAAGCATGATTTTTAAGCCTAATTTTCCATCTCTACAATCAATGCTTATGAAGTTGAAGCTGTCATTTTTGGCATGTTAGTAATTGCTCTTGGCCTGTGGTGGACCTTCTGACTCATGAGAGAGACGTGGTGGAACACAGATGGAGTGTTTCCGAAGCTCCTGGGAACCGGACAAGACCTCCATTCAGGTCGTCCTCTCCAACCACTGATTATGACCAACAACAGGAGTTTAGCAAAACGTCTGGTCCAATACTGTTTCGTCTTTAAATCAACCCTCAATTCAGCCAAATTAATTTGACTGGGATGAAAGCTATCGCCACAGGAAACACCTTGTCCAGAGAAATAAATTTTTCAATTTGCTTAAGTCAATCCAGGTGGCTCTCAGGAAAGCCAGCAGGGAAATTTCATGGCGGATGCAAGAGAATGCACCGTCATGACACAATTATAATAAATTACAAAACAGTTCCCTTTTAGTCTTAAGAGATTATGCATTAAATGTGAAGAGGCAACCCAAAAAACACAAAGCATTTCACTTAGATGTGTATCATAAATGACCCTTGCTAAATAAAGCATTGGATACTGATTAGGTGCATTTACTTCTGCAATAAATTAGATCTTTAATTGGGTCTGCTAATACTTGAATTGACTTAAATCTTTAGTTTCTTCATGTTTCCCCATTTGTTAAAACTGAATATATATCGCATTTCAGAGGAAAATAATTCACATTTTACTCTGATCATTAAAAAACAAATCTAGAACTAAAATATGATATATTTTTAAACTTTTTTTTTAAACTTCCTTCCATATAAGTAAGGGGTAGGCCTCCAACAATAAAATTCTGTGTAAACATTTATGCATCAGTAATAAAAGATACAGTGTTGTTTGTTTGTAATGCATATTGCATAATTTTACTGCTGATACTACATTTAAAATACTACTGCAATGTACATCTTTGATGTGCTTTGAATAGAATTTTGAGTGTGTCAGTTTTCACACTATGGTGTTACAGTGTACTACTTCTACTTAAGTTACAGAACTTCTTTCAGAGCAACTTAATATACATGCTTTTTCATGTAAGCATGTTTGGATTGGTGAAAAATGAAATGCTTTTTTTATGAAAAGTTGCTCTTTGTGTTCAAGAAAATAATATGTTTTATTTTATTTTATTTTTACATTTTTACATTTGGCCACATCAGGGAAAAATCTATCAAATTTTGGTAAAATTTGGGGTCTGAGCAGGTTGTTTAAAGGTCATCGGTGTAAGAAAATTCAGTGTTGTGTCACTTCATAAATAAAAAAATGAAGTATATTTCAATAAGTGGGGCATATTATGGTTTTCTTCAAACTTAGCAAGGCACATACTTTTATGTTTGAAAACAATTGCTTCACTTCATTTTTAGAAAATAAAAGCCAAAGTCCATCATGGCCCACTTGACGTAGTCATAGTCAACAAAATCAACTAGTTATCTGTGAAAATAACTCTTGATGAGAACGACTAATCTTTAGCCAATGATCTTTCATCCCATCTCTATCTACCCGAGCAGTAATGTATTATTAAATGAGGCCAGAGAAGGCCCTTGCGGTTCAGTGAGAGAACAAGTGTGTGTGAGATCCAGTGCAGTATGTAAACCGTTTGACATCAGTGTTTGGGCTTTCTTTATGAGAACATCTGTGGCAGCTGCCCTATAAATTCCCAGTGTTGAGAAAACAGGAACAAAAAGTTCCATTTTCATATGGCAGTGTACCATGGCGAGAAGCGGACCTAGTCGTGCCTCATCTGGAGAGCCATGGCCAACGTTTAGGGAAAGTCAAATCGGGGATGAAGAACTGAGACACTGTTAGTGTGTGTTTATGAGTCTGTTCCGCATAGCAACAGACAAAGTGAGCTTATTGATGGCCATCATATCAAAGCCAGAGGACAAACACAGGCACTTCTCTACCTTCCAAGACCACCAAGTCTTGGGTCTTTCATGTGTGTTTACTAAATTACTAACTTACTTTCACTTTCTGTCATGACTTGTGTGTGTTTTTCTCTTTACTGCTGAGCAATATTCGTTGATACAATAATGCTGTTGTGTTTCCTCTCTAAGAATGTTTTTGGTCCACTGTTTAAACCCAACCAAAGGCAGACATTTTTTAAATTAGCCAATATTTGTGGTTTAATAAAGTGACCAAGTACTTAAAACAGTCCAGATATTAGGTGGTCCAATAATGATAAAAATCATCTTAACAGATGTTTCATTACTTTCAATTAAGTTATATCCAAAGGCTTCCAGTCAAACCAGGAATAGTGCAGGCTTCACATATCCGCTGATATTTTAAAGAGACTGATACATTAGGATATGTATGCTGGATATCCAAAAGGTCATCTGCACAACTGGTTTTTGAAAACCAAGTAGTTACTGGGTAGTTAACAAATGGTAGGGCAGTAATTATAAAGTACATTTGGGTAAATAAGTAAGACTACAAAAAGTCAAATAAAAATAAACAAAACAAATGAGAATGCTAGCAATAACTGAAGGCATAAAAAAAGCATAACATGGAAAAATCAAAACATAAAAATGAGTACCAGATAGTGTTCCAACTAGTAACACATACGTCAATGAAATAGTGGAGCTATATTGGTATCAATGACTCTTGGAATGAAGGCATTTTACAATTAAATTGTTGTACATGAAAGTACTTTGTAAATGAGCAGCACAAAAACTTTGAGAGGCAGCAGACATATAAATTAACATGACAGTTTAATTAATTTATGGATACATCAACCATGTGCTCGCTGGAAAGAGCATTTAGGAAAGCATTATTATTACTTTACACTGACCGATCCCCAGATTTAACCGCAACACGTTTTGATTAAATTTTCATCTTTCGGTTGACTCTCTTTATATTTACGCAGCACTTTCGACAGAGTGTCTAAAAGTTAAACTTGTATGAGGAAAAAGCAGCAAAAATATAAACATAAAAATATATTAAAATTTATTTAAAAGTTTTAAATTTGAATAGTACGCTTTTGAATTTTAGTTTTAAATCAGCGAAATGCCTCGAAAGTGCGGTGCTCGATGCTAAAATACATAAACAATCAGCAGTGGAGCTGCTGCGGTTGCTTCCGCTGTGTCCCTCTGAGCCTTTAACTAACCCTGTTTACTAAAATGTAGGATCGAGTTCTAGAGACTTGACAGTAACTCGGGATAATATGAGGAAGAAACTTAGTTTTTTATGTTTATAATTATTGTTTTTCTTTCAGTTGCTGTAAAGCGAAGCCGAGCTAAGGAAGCTAGTTAGCATGCCGCAGTGACTTTTCCTTTTCCTCCACTGGAAAAGGATAAACTTTGGATGTATCCTGATGGCTTCAGCTTGTGCACTTGAAAAAGGTTAGCATTGCATGTTTCATTTTTTTCGCCGAATGCTGCATTTCAGTTGGACATTGTTTAGCTTTACCGCTAAGCAAAACCTTTGTAGCTAGCTAATAAAAAGCCACATCTACTTTAATAGGAAAAATTACGCTAGCAATAATAATAGCCTTTCGTTGAAGTTATATTTATTGATTTAACGTTACTCTACAATATTAGGACTGGATTTGATAAATGGGATTTGTTTGTAAATTTCTGCTATGAATTCAAGTATAATTAGGGATAAACTTGAACAGCATTAGGTATAGTTCATTATAACGAGTAAACTCTGACAAATTTTAATATCCGTACTATTTATGTTTTTATTATATCGTCCATTTCACAAAGTTATTACTGCAATATTCATATGTTGTAACGCATAGTTAACAACTGAAATCTTTATATTCATATTTATCAGAACCATGGCGTGAAGGTGCCAGGTGTCTAGCTCCTGATCCGAGGGATGGCACCCCGCGAGAAGCCACCATTCAGAGACTGACCACCTCTGATAACGATGAAACCACAGCATGGGTGGTATTCTCAGACTGTAATAAAGATGAAGGAGAGGATGAAGCTGTGCCGGTCTTAAAACTCAAGAGACCAGGCTCGAATCACTTCAACCAGGAGAAACCTGTGTTCCCCAGTAGTGTCACAGACCCAAGGCAATGTGTCCCCCTAGAGCTGAGTGATGCTGATGGAGACAGAGTCCCCTACACCATTAACAGATACCTAAGGGATTATCAGAGAGATGGCATCAGATTCATTTACAAACACTACATTCGGTCCAGAGGCTGTATTCTGGGTGACGACATGGGCTTGGGAAAAACTGTACAGGTACAAAACACACTACCTGCAAAACTGTTTGTTGAAGTGATTAAAATGTCTGCATTTTTTCCTCACTTGCCTTTCTGTCTCCCGTTTATTTTCTCTCCCTTTTCGAATTTACTACAGGTCATTGGCTTTCTTGCTGCTGTGCTGCACAAAACAGGCACATGGGAGGACATTAAGAACAACAGGCCTCAGTTTCTGCAGAGTCAGAGTCAGCCCTCCACGCGAAGCAAACCTAACAAAGTGGGTATTAAAATATGTCACTAACGTAAAAGTCATAAGACATCTTATTATGAGAAATAAAGACTTTCTTTTTCAAATAGGAGATGCATTCAATCAATTGCTGCTAATTGCAATGGTATAATACTAAAAAATACTACGAGTTTTGTTTTGTTATCAGGTTGATTTTGCTTTTCCTTGATCTGGTTTAGGTGTTCCTCATTGTGGCCCCACTGTCAGTGCTTTATAACTGGAAAGATGAACTTGATACATGGGGTCACTTCCAGCGTGTGGTGGTCCACGGGCTCAGGAAAGAGGAGGAGCTAGCTCGCATTAAGAAGGGACGGATTGAGATCGCTCTCACCACCTATGAGACTCTGCGCCTTTGCCTAGATCAGTTTAACAAGTAAGAACCTTGCAGGCAAAAAAATGTATGATTGAGTAGTTTTTGTCAATGTTTTTTTTTTGGTACTTATACTGACTAAAATATGCATTTGTCTTCCCCTGCAGCATAGATTGGTCTGCTGTGGTGGTGGATGAGGCCCATAAGATAAAAAATCCAAACTCTCAGATCACTCAGGCCATGAAGGATCTGAAGTGTAAGGTCAGACACCTTTATGTTTGTGGTATTATATCAGTATACTGTAACTAATGTGTAAGTAGAAATGACTTGTGTCTATGTGGGCGTACTTCATGGTGGAGAGTGCAGGTGGTGACACTATGAAGTGTAAAGTCTGGACTCAAGAAGTCTTCATTTCTACTGTATAAATAAATTGAATTGTGCCAGCATTGTAATAAGCTTCCATTTAAATTGAGTTAAGTTTGCATTTTGATTATCTTTGCACTTATGTTTTTGTCAGATAAGAATTGGCCTCACTGGCACCATCTTACAGAACAACCTTGAGGAGCTTTGGTGCGTCATGGACTGGTATGTTGGCTTCTGTATTTCAGTCATGCTGTTCCTTGTTTATGATGGATGTGATTGCTTTTTTTGCAACTTTGGCTGATATTTCATTTAAGCTTTTATGTATTTTTATTTAGGGCCATACCTGGTTGTCTGGGCACCTCAGGACACTTTAAGAACAAGTTTTCAGATCCAGTTGAGCAAGGACATAGATACAGTGCAACCAAACGTGCTGTAGCTACAGGGAGGAAGACTATCTGGGCCCTAGTGAAGAAGATCTCCCACTGGTTCCTGAGAAGGACTAAAGCTCTCATCAAGGAACAACTGCCTAAGAAGGATGACAGGGTGAGATTGATAAAGTCAAACCATATTTCATGATTTTATCAGCTTTTTATTCTCTGTAAGCTCTCAGTTCACAATCTACTCAACTATATTTCTTTATCATAATATTCAGATGAGGGTCTATGATGTCTAAAAGCACCCCTTAAACAAATGGCGTGTTTTGTTTTCTCCTAGGTGGTGTATTGCTCTCTGACAGACTTTCAACAGACTGTGTATCAGACGGTGCTGGACACTGAAGATGTGAAGTTACTGCTGAGGTCTTCAGAAAAATGTGGCTGTCAGAGCAGAAAAACCCGCAGAGCCTGCTGCTATAGAGTCAGTTCACCCCTCTTACTGTTGTGTGCTTTTTTGTACCAAGTATTATAACAAGTGAAACTTAACTGCAAATGTTTATTTGTTTCTTTAGTTAAGTGAAATTAAATGAACAAAATAGGTAAAATATATATCATAGGTAGTTCATGTGAACAACTTTTAAAGGAATAATATGGGGGGGTTGAAACTATTATATCCATCTGTGCCCTCCTCAGAGACCTCATATAATCCCACTTCAAAAACCCAAACCATACCCTTAACTGGTCAAATCCCTCTTAGTCAGACAAACATGTTGAGAAAAATATGCTTTGTGTGACTTAAAGTGAGATATTGAAGCTCTAATTCTGAATTCTATTTAAAATATAAAATATATTGTATATTGTATATTGTTGTGAAACACCACTTTAAAATCCGTTATTATTTTTCCATGAATTTAAATGTGAGAAAGAACACTTCATTTCTGATTTTTTCATGAAAAACAAACTAAATCCTTACTCCTTAGATAATATCAGATCATTTAATTGCAGACAAACTCAGATGGTGTGAAGATGAAGGAGCTGTACTTCAGTTACTTAGCCATATTGAGGAAGGTTGCCAACCACGTGGCTCTGCTTCAGTCCACTGCGAGCACCAGCAAAAAACAGGTAGAAATATTTTGCAGTCCTCCTGTTCATTAGAATTATAACTCCTGAGCAGCCTTAAGAGACCTTCACACCACAACTTTAAGTGATGGAGTTGTTCACCATTATGATTCATTTGTTTCTTTAAGGAAAAGTATGTGGGTGCCATTTGTGCAAAAGTGTTCCGGAAGTTTCCAGACTTTGTGCAGAGATGCAAAGATGAGGCATTTGAGGCCTTGTCTGACCCGATGTACAGTGGAAAGATGAAGGTACAATTTGGGAAACAAAGGCTCAGCCAACTGTTTATCACAGGCAGATTCAGTGTGAATGAACATATGTGTGTTCCTTTTCAGGTTTTGCAGAAGCTGCTCAAATATTATCTGCAAAAGAGAGATAAAGTACTTCTGTTTTCCCTCTCAACCAAGGTGAGAGCTGTGTGTCTGTGTGTGTGTATTGGAATTAGGATTTTTGTGTGTTAGTGAGATTTTTATGTGTGATTGCAGAGGTATATATTGTGTGAGAGCAGGATGAGTGCCAGGGCGAGATGTTTCCCCTTAGGAAAAATATTTGATGCTCACAGTGATGTAATGTAAAAGGGATTTTAGATGGTGTCAGAGTTGGAGTACGCTCATTGGTTTTAGAGCTGTACGCCCAGTCACATCCATTCAATTCAGCAACAATCTTAAACACATACTCTCAATTGTCAGTGCTGTTGGAGCAGTTGACTCATTTGCAGAGAAAACAGTTACAGGATTCATGGTTTTCTAATGACATGGATTATTAGGTAAACCCTGGGGTTTTATAAGCAAGGGCAATTTGAGGTTTTAAGGTAATAAGACAAAGTCTAATGACTGCTGTCATCTAAGTCAGTCTGATAACATTTCTGGCTGCTACGAGGTCATATTTTCATTGCTTGTATTTTTTTTGGATAATCATATTGTCCATAAAGTTTGATTGTGCTCAACAGTACCTCTATAGCATTCTACTAAATATACAGGACAGGGGATATCCTTTTTATTTTTGTTAAATCTATTTACAGTTAACCTCATACAAACTCAAAGCCTTGTCCATGAGTGAATTTACATGAAAGATTTAAAGATGCAAATTTTTACGTGGTTAATTGGACTCTTTGGACCTGTTTGTGTTGTCTTTTGAACCTGTCAGCTGTTAGATGTGCTGGAGAGCTACTGCATGGCAGAGGGGCTGGACTACAGCAGGCTGGATGGAACTACTAAATCCAAAGAGAGAGTCCAGATTGTCAAAGAGTTCAACAGCTCCTCACACATCAACCTCTGCCTGGTTTCCACAATGTTAGTCAAACAATAAGAGTTCTAGAAAAGTAGTTGTTATAGGTTTTTATTATTTTTATTATTTCAAATTTACATTTTAAGCTTTTAGTAGCATTTTTTTCTTAAAATTAAAGCCATGAAGATATGCCTAGTTTGGCTCAGTGGGTATATTAAATACCCTGTCTGCAGTACTTTTTCAGTTAATGATCACTTTAAACATTTAAAACCTTTATCTGCTGCTGATAACTGAGTTTTTGCTCTATCAGGGCGGGTGGTCTTGGTCTTAACTTTGTCGGGGCCAACGTGGTAGTGCTGTTTGACCCCACATGGAACCCAGCCAATGATCTCCAAGCTATTGACAGGTAGGTTGAGAGCCATATCATGGTAGACTTAATGCAGTATTTTGATTTATGATAAAATAAATCACCGTGGGTCCGAGAGGACTGAAATTTCATTTATGCTGTATGTCGAGCATGTATAGCATATTTGACAATAAAGTTGACTTTGACTTTTTTTTGACTTTGAAAATAAAAGAAACAGTTATAAAAATTATAGTTAAATGTATACTTTTCTCTCATCTGGCTTCAGTGAGCACTCTAGCTCCCAATATAGTATATCAATATATCTGATATGAAAACATAAATATTTTTACTTTTGTCAGTCAATATGTGTGATGCCTGTGTGTTGCTATGTTTGTGTCTCTCTTCAGGGCGTATCGCATCGGACAGTGCAGGGATGTGACAGTTCTTAGGTTGATCTCATTGGGGACTGTAGAGGAGATTATCTACCTCCGACAAGTTTACAAACAGGTACCAGATAATTATAACCATATAATCATGATGCACAATTGATGAACATCCGGTTGTTTTCAGGTTTACTGACTGTACACAAGTCAAATAATAACAGAAAAATACTTAAGTGCCATAGTAACTATTTGCTCTGCATCTACTTTTAAATTCATCACTTTTATAAAACCCTGTCTCAGTTACTGTTGGGTTAATGTGTTTAATATCCAATTATAATAATATCTGTTACCAATAAAGCTGTTTACTAGTGGAATTTTCCCAGCTGCTATTTTCAGGCATTTCAAACCCTCTTCTTCTATTGTCCGTGCTTGATTAAAATGCGCTGCTTGCATCAAATTTAGAATAAGCGCATCTTTTCAAAGATCAATGAAGCTGATGAGGTGAAACATTAAATGTTCTCTTTGTTTTCAATTGAGTATATGGCAAAAATAATTGCGAATACTAAAACTCTGTTTGTCTTTAAAATGGCATCCTAACTTTGTATTTTTACAGTAATTAAATTGAGATAGTTCGATATGTAAATCAAACCAACAGCGCCATGTTGAGGCCAGTTTTTCTTTCTATTTAAATTCACTTTTATATATTTCTTTCTTCGTCTGTATGGAACTAAAGCTATCAGAGTTGTTTCTTTTTGATAGGATATGTGACACAAGCATATATTTTTGGCAATGCTTCAGAATGTGAGCAAGGTGCTCTGTGTGATCATCTTTAAAGTGTTTTTCTGAACTGTCTTTCTTCCAGCAATTGCAGTCTTCAGTTGTGGGCAAAGAGAGTGCGCGGCGATACTTTGAGGCAGTGCAAGGGCATTGCGTCCATAAGGGGGAGCTGTTCGGGATCAAAAATCTTTTCAGGCTGCAGACCCAAGGGACATGCCTCACCCGCATGATACTAGAGGTCAGATAGTCCACATGCCTCATACTGTTTGATATACAATGTGCTCTACTATAGTATACCTTGCCCTATCAAAAACTATTATTATTTCCTATTTAAATGTACTATTATAAGGTCGCATAGGCTAATAATGGAGAAGAGGATTGATACAGAGATTAAAAAAGGCATGTCGTACAACAGCTAAAACACCTAAATATCCCGCACTGTTTCGACAAATAAGAATTTAAAGTTAGCAAACTTTTTAGTTAATTTTTGTGACACCGAGTTGATGTTGGAAATTTTAGCATTTGTATTTTGAGGAATGCGTGTCTCACTTTTGCTCTGTCAGCGAGAGGGACAAGTGGAGTCCGGTGTAATGACAACCAGCACACACACAGGCGAAGAGAAGGAGGAGGAGACGAAAGGAGTTCGCGTGAGTAACTCTGCCCTTTTCAGAGACCCAGAACATAGGGCACTCATCTTTCCCATCCCTCACTCCGTCTTCTTTCCCAGGCGGCCCACTCATCTTCTCATTCCCACGTGAAAAGGGGCGATACCTCAAACAGGGACCTTCCTGTCTGTCAGTCAACCAACCCACAAAATCTCATTCAACTTTTTCTGCCCTAGCTCCTGTTTTTTTCTTTATTGTTTCCTCAGTTCTCATTTGTTCTTTTATAACCTTCCTATGTTATCTAAGGACTTTATTTCAAAGTGAGATATTTACATTGATGTGTAAAACTGCTTCTACAAAACAAAATTTTGAAAAAGAGTTCAATAATATTACCTTTAAAGGAAAAACTTTGAAAAAGAGGTACTGTTGTGGTCAGTTTCACTTACTTACCATGCTAGTCTGTAAACTAAAAGTCATCATTGAAGTGTTGTATTGGACTGAAGTATAAATGTTTGCAACATACAGAACAATAACTTAGTGCTTTTTTTGTGAAAGTTTTAAAGCTTTTTGCCATGGAAACCTGTCAAATTGAAATTGGTTGTAACTGACTGGATTAAAGCTGTCAAAAAAAACTAAATTTTTTTTCTTTAGTAGAACTGAAAGATGAGGCTTTTGTTTGCCTCTCAGTTTGTCTCTGAAGCTGTGTGAAACAGCTGTATGTAATTACTTACATTTCCTAATGGAAGCAGCAGACCACACTGACGTCTGTCTCCTGCTTCTCAGCTATTTATTTACACAGTGATACCCCTTATCATCCTCCTCCCAACCAGGTCCCTTTTACAGGGCTGCTGCTCCACTGAGGCCATTCAGATCCTTTCAAAAACACAGAATACACCAGAGTGCCTTAACACGCACAGAACGAGCCTCAGAGCGTGTCAGCACGCACATGCACACCAGTGCCGCACAACTGGGGAAGAGTCATCTAGTTGGATTATGTGGAGTTACACTCACTGTTGGTGGTCTTTCCCATAAAGGGCTATTCATCTAACTCCAGGAAATGTCATGACGCCTTTTGTTTTCTTCATATTACATCACAACGGCAGACAAATGTCACACTGATGTTTATTCTGATTTATTGTGACAAACATCTTTTTTTATAATACAATTAATCTAGCATGGGTGGCTCCACTAAAGGAAGGCATGAGCAAGGGAATTGAAGAATTTGTAATCTTAGAGTGCAATTTTTTTAGCTGAAACTGTCTCACCCCATGTATAGTCAGTTTATATCCATTATCACACTACCTACTTTTACTACTTTATACTATTATATGCCACTGAGTCCCCTCATTTCTTAATCTCTTTGCTTCTACTGTTTTATTTAAGGAACCGGGAGGTCTTCCACCTACAGAGGGCCCTGCATCGAATGATGACTCCGCCATGGAAAACAGAAGTGCATCAAAAGTCTCTAGAGGGGTACTGGACTTCAGCAGCGGGAGTGAGGAGGATGAGGAGGCACATGTGCTCAAGAGGAAGGCATCAAACCTGACTACAGTAGATAGAAATAAGGGTGGAAATGCTGCCACTGATCCCGGACGAATGAGTCTTCTCCAACACGGTTTCTCCAAACTCTTTGAAAGGATGAAAGGAAAGGAGTTAGGAGACGAGGACAGTAGTACAGATATTGAAGACAACCTCTCTGAGGAAGATGCTGAGGATCAAAAGAATGAGGGCATCTCCTCCAATACCAGCAAAAGCTCCAATAAAGGAAATGATGCAGGCCGTCTCACTAAATTAGGAATTAAGCTCTGGGACAGTGATTCAGATGAAGAAGACAGAGAAAATGGAGATAGAGGGAGACAAAAGAAGGTTTCTCTGGTGAAAAACAGTGATGATGCAATGAAAAAAACACATGGGTTGACAAATAAGAAAATTACAATGGATGATGAGAATGATGAAAATCCCACACCAGACAAAAAGAAACCTAATAAGCTCATAACAACAGTTCCAAAAGTGCATCTCTTGGAGGCTTACTTAGATGAATCTGAGGATTTGGACATAGAGGTAATGACGAAGCCCAAGAGGGATGTTTTAGATTCTCACTGTAGAGGAGAAGGCAAAGGGAGAGGAGAGCTTGGCCGCAACAGAAAGAGGCAAAGTAGCAGTGTCAGGAGCAAGGGCAGATTAAAATACTCAGAAGAAATAGAGACATTTACATCATCAGAAGATGAACACAATCCTATTAAGAAAGGGAGATCTGCAGGATGTCAATTTACATCTCCACAGACAGAAAGATCCAGAGTTGAGTTGCCAAAAGATGGACAAAGTGCTACAACAGCTGATGGGACAGAGAGACGAGCCGGGATGTCCAAAGCTGTAAGGTTTACAAATCTGAAAAGTCAGACATCCCCAGCATCCAAAAGAAAGGATGGAACTATCGACAGTGTGCTAGGTGAGATTCAGTACCTATCTTTATGTGCTAATAATTTATGAACTAATTTCAACATTAATGGTGCATACTTCTGTTTAAAGGTGGTGTACAGGAAGTGATGTACACCCACTCTAACCAGCGTGTGGTGGGCGGTAGCAAAGCAGAGGAGCTGATCAGTAGAGCTGCTGTACGAGATGTGTTTGAACTTAAGATGTACTCTCAGCTCCCAGCCAACCACGTTCTAGGCAGCTTAAAGGTACCATAGCATACTTACAGCACTGCATTACCACTTCAGTGTTTCTTCAAACATAAAACACTGTGGTTTAATCTGCCAAGGCCCCATTCCAGCACTTTCTAACATGTACTGTTAGATAGTTAAAGAATCAGTTAACTAAAATATTTTTTTAAAACATTTTCCTGTCACCTATAATGGTTTCAGAGGTTAATTAAGATTACCTCTTGTCATTCCAGATGTCATTTAATACATTGAAAAAACTGCAGATGTTTTTAATGCTGGATATAATATTGATTAAAGCTAGTATATTAATATAACCTGTGTTTTAAAACAGTCTGAGCCAAAAATGACAGCTCACTGCCTCTATCAAACTTCAGTCTTGCTTGATTTTTCCAGAGCTTCTCAACGAGCCCACCAGACAGTCAGCCTTGCTCTTCTTCTGTCAGACTGGAGAAGCCTAGCGTGGACCACCCAGTAACCTTCTCCAACAAGAGCGTGCACCACACCAGACACACCACCTTCATCATTGGAGAGACTCCCCAGGCCATACGCAGGTACTGAAGGGGTGTAACAGGAGGTAAAGAGGAGAGAACAGAGGCGATAGAAGTCAGGGTAGCTTAAAAAGAGAAAGTGCATATTTTAAAAGATGAGATGATGAAGTTAGCAGAAGGATAAAAAAGTGTAGGGTAGTCAAGGGTTGATATAATGAAGTAAAAATGACTGAAGATAAGAGGGCCTGCAAGACAAGAAAAGAAGAAAAGGTTTGAATGGGAATAATGTGGGCCAGTGGATGAAAGGAGGAAAGGGGGTGTGAAGAATTTAGTCAGAAGAGAGGAATTCCTGGCAGTGCAGGGAAGTAGGCCAAAACTCACCGCAGATATGATGTTGAGCGCCCTCACCTGGGCCCCAAGAATTGTGTGTGTGTGTGCGCGTGTGTGCGTGTGTGTTTAGCAAGAGACCACCTCTGAGCTTTCCCTTCCACCCATTTCCCAGCATCATGCCAAAGATTACCCAGTTATGCTCAGTCCCAACAGTGCAGGAGTTTTCCCCTCCACAACCACAGCCCTCCTGAGACCAACCAAAAATGATCGCCTGAGGACTTCCAAACCCACACGGACACACACACACACATACACATACACACACACACACACACACTCACACACACACACACACACACACACACACACACACATACACATACACATCCTAACAAGCATTTACACGTATGTGCAGACACACACTCCTCGAATGCACACCTCTGTCCTTCTGCATCACCTCCGCCCCCGACCTTTCCAAACACTCACACACAGACACACAGACATCTTTGTGGCTCCAATCTCACTCCCCAAGAAGAAGACTGCATCTCTGCCCAGAGGCACACCAGGAAGTTAAAGTACACACTAGTTACATTGATATCCCCTCAATTAACCTTGCTGTGTAATGATTCAAATCCACATGTACGTCATGTAAAACTTAAAACATTAAACTTTTATTTATTGTTTTTTCCACTGAAAACCACAAATGGTAATAACACCACCATAATGCAGCTGAACCACCAGTGACTTTGAAGTATTTCTGTCCCAAAGTCTGGTTAGACCAGCTTTTTAATAACTGCCTAGAAGCTCTGGAAAAACACCTCATACTGCATGACTCTGGATATAAGCCTGAATATGTGGACGACTATTCATCTTAGGTTAGACCTCACGGACACGCAGAATATCTGATTAATAGTGTGGGCCTTGTGGCTTTTTAAAGGTGTTCTTTTACGTGTGATTTAAAATACTTTCTGTGAACTCATGTTGAATTCTGTTATGCAAATATGTTGTAAATGTAAATTGTGTAAATATGGTGATATAAAAATGTCTCACTACCCTCCTTGTCCAGCATATGTTTGTGTAAAGATTATTTCTCCTTCTCTCACTCTTAAATGTTTTTGTATCTCCTGTGTAGGCAGCAATTGGAGGAAATGGCTGAAAAATTCAAATTTCCCTCAGTTCATCAGTTTGCAGTGGAGATTCTGAGAAGAAACTCCACCCAGAGACTGGCCTGGCTACAACAGTATTACACTTCACTGAACCACCCTGACCTGGCTAACATAGTCACATACAACTTCCCACAACCTGATTCAGCACAGGCCTCCGCCTCCTCCTCCTCCTCGTCCACAACCACCCAGACACCTGCCACAAAATCTCACGTAAATGCCAGAACTCCACAAAAGGATGTTTCAAAAGCCGTGAAAAAACCTAAGTACACTCAGAAGAATCCTGAAACCAAAAATCCTGAAACCAAAACTAAGCCCAAAACCCCACAAAATAATGTTTCTGAGCTTGAGGAAAAGCCTAGAAAACCAGAAAATTATGTTAGAGAACCTATAAAAAAGCAAAAGAGAAGAAAGATAAATGTTGAAGGCCCTCTAAGTGATGTTCCAAGCCCGGAGTCAGAGGAGCAGGACGAGACAGTCTGCAGCGCCAGAAGACATAAGAGGACAAAGAGGGGTAGTGTTTCGAGCTCTGGAGCCTTCAGAGCTGGTGGTGGTCTTGGCTTGGATCAGACCAGCAGCAGCAGTGGTCTGGGGTCCAGGGAGGCTGCCGCTTTCCTGAACCGCACTGACAGAGCTACCTCTTCTTCTCAGGACCTCAGCCATGACAAGTCCGCCATGTTATCCAAACCCACAGCACAGGATAGGAAGCAAGAGCAAAATTTGTCTTCCAGGACCAGTGAAACTTCTCAAGGCCGTATAAAAAATCCTCAGACCCCCTCCTCTCCTGAGCTTGGCACATCTACCTCCAGTCACCAGTCCTTCCTCACTGATCTGATAGGAGACACCTCTATTCTTGATGATTTGTTAAAACCCAAATCCAGGGGTGCAAAACAGAGGGTTGCTGCAAAAACACCTCCTGCATCCCCCTCCGGATCTGTAAACACTTGTCTTATCACACCCCCTCCGCCCAAAATCACTCTAGACACTGACTCTGGCTCAGCAGACTCTCTACTCTGTCCAAAGTCACTAGCTGCATGCCAGACAGCGTCAAAGAGCAGTCGCAAAGACTTCTGGGACATCCTGAATGAGGGTAATGAAGAGAGTATCAACAGGCTAACTGATCCTGCAGAAGTGCAGAGAGTTTGCATCAACACTAACTTTGCTGCTAAAAGACGGTCTGGAAAAGAAGAGAGCAAGAGTCTCTGGAAGACTAATGAGAAGTTCCTGTGGAAGAAATAATATACGAGGGACAGTTCAAATAGTTTTATATTTTTGTACTTTTACTTTTTTTTAATTTGAAGGAGATATATAAAAAAATGTTAGTGTACATTTAAAGCAGGCTTTCTTGCTTCTACTGATTTGATTTTATTATTTTAAAATGACACATTGTACATATTTAAAGTATCCTTTTTAGTCACTCCAATTATTTTAAAATCTTCAGGGTTCACTTGTGATTTATTAAGTTGCAAGTACAATGCTAAATGTTACTTGAATAAACAGGTTGTTGACAACTGTGAATTGAAACCTGTGTATATTTTATGGAGTAGTTTTGTCCTGTTTTTTGCTTTATTTTTTACACACTGAAGGAGCTCTCTTCTAGGTCATCACAGAGACATTTTTATAAATCATCTATAAAACAGCTTAGAAATTGAGTCTGACCAACAGTTCAAAACCCTTAAGACTTTCAGTTTACATCAATGTACGATGACAGCAAACAGTTAATTCTCTGATTTATTTGTAGGATATGGCAGAAACTGAACAGAATGGACAGTCCATTAGGTTCTCCAACGGGCTTGGAAGGGGAGGGTGCAATCTGCAACTTTGCCACTAGATGAAACCAAATCCTGCACACTGGACCTTTAAGTAGATGACTGAGAAAAACCAGCCTGCTGCAGGCATTAACCATTACTGTTATCAGATACCACGACAGCCACCTGAGGATTGTTGGTGACCGTGCAGAGATATCACTTAAAACTCTGTAATGGCTGTTATGTCTCTGTCATTCTTAACACTTCGCTGCCTCCCACTCCCCGTGACAGTGTGTTTATCGTGTGGTTTCCCCGCACAGTCTCCTGGATGGTAACCTGATCCGAGTCTGTGGTTTGGCTCAGTTGTACCTCAATCTGCTCTTTGGAGTGGAAGCTGCTGCACTCTTAGTAAAATAACAATAAGCGGTTAAAGACTTTTAGTGGAGCTTGGAGAGGATGGACGGATTGTAGTTTTCACACTCATCCATCCACCCGTTGTCTCACACTCTAGTTAAAGTAAATTATCATATGGGGAAAGAATCAGTTGCACCACTTTAAAGAGGCCAAAACAGTTACAAACATATCAAACTCATAGCTTAGCAGCAGTATAACAAAGTAAGTCTTTATGTGTGCATATGTGAGTGTGCATACATTACAGCTGTGTCTGACCTCTTTCAGCTGTTGCACTAAACCCCAAAGAGCTGCTGCGTGTAACTGTTCTGTTTAGCAGCAATGAGAAAGTGCTGATAGCTATCAATAAACAAAGAGAGAAAGGACTACATGCCTCAACAGAACATGCAGCTTGGTAAATAGTCAGTGCATGTGCATGAAGACCTTCTGGGTGGTAGATCATCTGCCATATCTTCACTTGCAGAGGCCACACACCTGTTCAAATCTCAGACAGGGGAGAATAAAAGCCCTTTCTCTTATCCAAACCCCAAACCCTTCCTTCTCTGCTTCCCTGCGTCTGTTTTACCCACAACTGAGATTTGCAGATTCCTATCTGTCTTTTTTGTAGTCATAGTCTGGTTCAACTGCGATAGCATAGAGACTTAGTGCTGCACTGACAAAAGAAAGGCTTACCCACTGACTGACATTGGTTGGAGGCTAATGGAGGCCGGCTACCATGGCTCAGTGGCAAACAAAGCTCTCTTATCCTTAATGCTAACTGCTGAATTCTGCCAAGGATCTGGAGTGAGACGCATTGCCACCGTCAGCCATCAGTGACGATGTCTGAGGTCAGTCAGATGATTGCTTTTTTTAATTTTTTTTTTTTATTACATGCTGTGGGGTGCAATTTCCCATACTCAGAAAGAGTCACGAGAAATACCACCAAAGACTTTTTCCAGATCTCCCATTAGTGTCTTTTCTCTTTGTGTCAAGGGCAGGTTGAGAAGTTTGTTTATATTTCCTGCCACTATAACCTGGGTGTCTGTGAGTCTGGTATAAACTGAACAGGCAGACAGAGCGGCAGAGAGACAGCCCCAGTGATGTAGGTTTATTTGCAGAAGCCAGACTGGGACACCTAGTTTGATTTGATTAGTAAAAAGCTGTGAATGAGTGTTGACCCTTGCTAACCTGGGCCTCCAGTCGTCTCGGGCTCAGGTTTCTATACATTCACACTTCAATGTGTGAAAAAGGTCTGCAAACTGTTGCTGATTAGGAGTCCTTGTACAAATACATAAAAAATTAAAGTCCTGGTAAATTTGGCCTCAAATCTTCAGATTTTACCACTCAACATATTGGCTCTGCTGCTTCATCTGGAGTGTGTTAGGGTGGTTTGATCCTATTTAATTCGAAATCTTGTTTAAATGCTACTAAATGCTGATCTGCACACAGAAGTATGTGACATCACCTTTCTACCCTCAAACCAGTGAGAAGAGTTCTCATAAAAACAAGAAGAAATCGCTCATGTACAATAACCAAGAAGTTCTGCTTTAAACAGAAAAGAGTGTGTTCATTGGGAATCATATCACTCGTAGTAGGAAGTTGTTGGGATAGTTTTTTTGGGGTCTTTAAGGCTCACAAACTATGTATCATCTGTCTGACATTCTCGGAAGGAAAAAAGGAAAAATGTAGCTTTCATCAAAAACATGTATTTAACTGACCATCAAAGGTGTTTATGAGGGAAATGGATAAATAGTGTGTATGAAAAAAAGAGTTTGGGTGACTCAGCAATCAAACAGCTATATTAAGGGGGGGTACAGAGTCCTCCTGTTGTTACGGTAACAGGTCTCTAAATGTGAAAAAGAACCCCCCCCCCTCCCCTTCATTAGGAAATTACACACCATTTGCCCCTCATTCCTATCCAGTTACCCTGGCAACTGTTAGCTGTAATTTGGGTTAATTCACTGGCTCCTGGGCCCTTCCATTCCCCATTGTGCCCCATCATAAAAGAGATATAACACAGATGCACATACGCACCCACACACACACACACACAAACATGCAAACTAAGTTTCTAACTCAGTGCTGCACACAGTAAGAGAGACTAATCCTCATTTTGTTTGCTTCTCTTCAGCGTGGCTGGAAACAGAGAGTGCATGTGAATATCAATGAATTGCACTGAGGGAAAAGCTAAGCTTCAATTTATATTCATTCCCAACACCTGTGCACAGCTGTAGGAGTGAGTGAGTGAGGGAATTCTAGACTGAGTCACAAAATTGTAGAAAATTAAATGTCTCTCTTATATTCAGATTTTACACCAGAGACCCTCGTCCTCTCTGACCCTGTCCTGTCTTGAAGCTGAGATGGAGGGAGGTCTACTGTTTTCACTCCTTTCAGAACAAAAGGAATGGAAAATTGTGTGTTTTCCCATGGGGTAAATATTAAGAGAGCAGAGATATAAACGTACAGAAGAAAGGCTTTTTTGAGCTGCCTGGATCTCTGTTGCATTGCCAAAGGCCTGTGCGTCACTTGATCCATTGTTTAGTGTAGAGAGGTCTCAGTAAGCAAGCGACTGCCTCCCCGCTCCAGCTGCAGCCTCTCTACTGTTTGTGTTTGCAGGGCCCTTCGCCTTGAAGTGAGGCTATACAAGCAAAGCCTAGCCATATGTGAGCGCTGGGCCATCAGAGAAGTCATTTTTCCCTTTTTTTTAATCCGTTTCTCCCCCTAAAAACCTCACTCCTTTTTCCTTTCTCCTTCCAAACTTTCATTCTCTTTTATCCTTTCTATCGGTGCCCCTCTTCCTTCGTCTTGTTTGCTTTTCCTTTGCAGAAAGTGTGGCCTGTCCCTGACAGCCTACTCTTTTGGAAAAGATGAAGGGTTGGAATTATCTTCTTGAGTTTCAAAGACCTCCGTCCTGAGCAGAAGAGAAGTGGTAGTTATTAATACTCCTGTGAGAAATAATTACCCCCAGAACTCCTCTGTGAGAATGAATATCCATGTGTTCAGCAATGAACTTTGAGAGACAAGATTGTAATTATGTCAACAAAATATCTGAGCTAGTATAAATACGTATTCTAATATTTATACCGGTGTGTCATTCTGACAAGCACAGCACACTCAGGAGATGGAAAACAGAGAGAAAAAGCAGCTGAAGAGTATGAAGTCAAAAAATGCATAGTGTATGTAATTAGCTATTGCGGTTTTGTAGCTTTCCAATAATTCTCTCAAGTATTTGGAGTTCAGCAGTATTCAGCCTTGGCTCTCATGATTCAGTAATTACCATGTTAGATTGGATTTTTTTGAGTATTAATGTGAATGAATTCCAGTCCTAAACTAAAACTCCTGGGTCAACCTGGAAAATTATTGGTGAGGCAGGTTTATTATGTGTGTGTATGTGTATGTGTATGTGTGTGTGTGAAGGTTAGCAGTCCTGACCTTGGCTCCTGGGTGGGCTGCAGTGGCTGTATGCTTGTCTTGGATCATCTCTGGACCTTTCTGTTTACTGAAACAACAAGCAAGCAGCGTCCAGGGAGGAGAGAGGAGTCACACAGGGAGCATCCTCAAAGGCAGCACCTCTCTCCTTTTCTCTCCTCGTCTCACACACACACACATACACACACGATCTGCAGTGTAGGGACTGTCTTCAGAGCCCTGACCACCCACATGAGCCATGGTGACCAAGTGAAAAGAGAACGATGACTTTCCCTTGACCCCTTTTTTTAATGAATCTCTCATTTGCTAGAGGCGAGATACATGCTGAAGCTAGTTAGACTTTATTTTAGTGCTGAATATGATCCCATTGATGGTGAAACCATTATTCTGTGAGTGCAGGAGAGAAGCCCTCCCACACTGATGCTCTGTAAAGGAATCTTTCTTCCTTTGGCTACCTGCAACCTGCTATTATGACAGTAGTAATATTAACTTATCAACCCTGAAAACCTCATTTGATGTTAGAAAGGCTTTGAAACTGGTAAATTAAAAGGTGTCATCATCCGTGTGTGCACCACTAAATCGCAGATCACCTCAGGTGAGGAAAGTCCCTGCTATTGAGCAACCAGGGTAAACAACTTTTGATTTCAGCTACAGGTGGTTCACACACACACTGCTCAGACTGGGGCTTTGAAGTGAGTGCAAATTTTAGTATTACAGATAGCAAACTCTCTGGAAATCCCCAAAGAGTAGTGTAAGTACATCAATATAAAGTAGTAATTTAATTGCATAAAAAAAAATAATATAAGACATTTTTGCTCATTTGTAACTTAATTTGGATTTTTGTATTATTTGGTTTTAAAAATTGATGTCACTTGCCTTAAGAAACGTCAGAAACATGAAATATATGCAGTAGTATTTCTCCTAAAAGCAATTTGGCTGTAGTTCTATTATTTTTCAATGTGACGTAATTGTTAACAGCAGATGTCCCATCTGCTCTACACGCATATTTTCAATGTGTGAGGTTTCATCATTTCGTTTCTTCACTTACCAAAGTGCAGAGACTGTTTTTGATAAGATACAGATCAATATCATCAATCAGTAATAGCCTGACACTACATCAGTTTAAATAATGTGTGTGTCTGTATGTGTTTGTGCTTGTTCTGCCTTCTGCAGATCTGTATTGCAGCAATCCAAAAGCACAGTGAAACCTTTACATTTTGTGCCCTCTAGTGGCTATATTGAGTGTTACAATATATAGTGAGCACCTGACTGTCATAATTTAAATGACTGAATGCATCCTAAGTTTAAGGGTAAAAGGTGTTGAGGGTGTAAAACCTTCTGAAAAGTCAGACTTAAGGTACAAATGCATCACTTTACTTGTACATTTATTTTGGACGATACAGAAAATCAAAAAATTATCATGACATGCCAAACATACAATCTATAAAAAACATCTAAGTAGGATCTGAACTCCAACTAGCTGCTGTTTTGCCTAATAAATCATTGTTGATATTAAAAGGGTGACAGCTTTTTGTCTGAATGATACATAAATAGTTTAGTTAAGACCATCATTAGAACATAATAAGGAGGAACGAGTCAGATACAGAGATATAACAGGTGTCTTTGCTTCCAGTTTGTTTATTGGTAAGCTGCTCTTTTAGATCAATTCACAACCACATCAATAAGATCCCTAAGTGTCCCCAAGACTGAGAAGCCTTAAAGAAGTTAAAGTGAATAATTGCTCAGTCAATTGCTCAATGCAAAACAAACAAACAAAAATTATAGGCACTTTTATAATTTAAAATGGGCACTTGAAGATGGAAAAAACAAAAACATTTCAAAAATTAATACAATAATCTACAAATGAACAATAAATTTAATGTTATATGATGATCTTTTTGTCCACTTTTTAGATATTACTCCCATCAGTTCTTGCCTATAATCCTTTTGTATTGTTTTAGTTGCTGTAGAAGATCTATACTTATCTGTCTCAATTAGTATCAAATGGGATTAATAAAGATTATTCTCTTGTGAAGATAAACTACTCTTGGCGTGTTCAAACAGGCCAGACATGGATCATCCAGGGCACTCCAACCTCTCGACTCTCTCTCTACCTCTCTTTTTATTTCAGCAGCCACATTTCCTTTTCCCTTCTCTATCTCTCGTGAGGAGGATCATTCATCAAGACTGCCTGGTCACCTCGTGATAAGTGACTCTTTTCAGACATCTCAGCAGCACGTAGGCTACTAATTCAAATGGCTATGCACGTCTGTGTCTGCATTTAGACGGGCACAGATGACGGATTGTTTGTGCATCCTTTAAATACTGCACATCATCCTATACGCAGCAGGCTATCAAATCCAGTTTCAGCTAACTTCTTTGGGACCATGAAGACGCTCATCAGTTTGATTCTGTGGACGTCAGAATGGTGACTGACACCTCAAGTCGTCTGCTGGTGCACTCATCTGATCAAATGTTTCCTCCATCTCAGAGGGGAAAATTTAATGACAGTTACAGCTGTGTGTGTGTGCATGTGTGTGTGTGTGTGTGTGCGTGTGTGTGTGTGTGTGTGTGTGCGTCATGTGTGCGTAATACATGATATGTGTGTGTGGATGAATAATAGAACAGGTTGTTTCCTTCAGTTCAGCAGAAAAGGCGTCAGACTCATTATCACTCACACTGCTTTGCACGATTTATGACTATTGGAAAGTGGGTATACACACACACACATACACACACACACACACACTGGCACAGATCCACCAATAGTATAAATGCTCAGTCACATTTGTTAAACCCTAGTGAGGCGTTTTGATTTCAGCTTTGAA
>JAPZDY010000022.1:15433752-15464748 GCA_029783645.1 Ctenochaetus hawaiiensis | reverse complement strand
ATATATTTTGTTGCATTGTGTACTTCATTATCTGTTATGTTTCCAGCAAAGTTTAAACCTAAAGAAAACTTTAAGAAATCCATAATTTTTATTTAAGGTAAGAATACATTTCATTTTGTTGCCTGTCACCAACCTCTGGGGTAACACCAGCCAGAGAGTGACGGAGGAAGTCAGTGTATGAGACAAAGTGTGCTGGGAGTAAAACTGCCTTTGTCTTTGAGTGTTTCTGACTGAGTAGTCAGGTAGATTTTCATCTACAACAGCTGCTGTTTAACAGTTAAATAAACAAATCCCACGACCGAGAATTCTTTACCATTTCATCAAACTATGTCTGTATGTGTCTCATCTTAACTTAACCATACCATTTTGTTTGTTTTGACTGTTTTATTCCTAGTTGTCTACAGTCTGAACCAAAATACATTGATACTCCCTAAATTTCATTTTGTTACAGCATAAATTGTAAAATAATTAATGTCTTTAAACTCACGAAACTCAAAACTTTAAGAATTTTTGTTGCTATATAGCATACTGGTGCCTCTGTATTTCAGCATGTTTGATTCCAACAGTTCACATTCACCTATGTCACTGCCAGTTGCCACGGTTTTCATTTTTTAAACTTTTATTTTCAGCATTTTGTTCATTTTTTGATATGGTTCTGTTGAGGACAATTACAGTTGCTGTACATTTAATTGAAACTTTTTACAGAAGACGTGACGTCTGTGCATCCATCCGTGTTTGTTGGCGCTAGTTCTTTGAATTCTGCCTGTTGTGTCTTAAGGCAATGGTTTATTTCATTCCCTCTTTTGTCTCTGATTATAAACCATTCAGTGTCTTCACACTCCACATGAGCATTCTGAATAGCCTGGGTTTATTTTCTAATCACCACAGTGGCAGCTTTGCTGGAGAATGGTAGTGAGCTGGAAAACACTTAACATTTTTCACACAGGCTGCCACAGCGATGCATTTCAGAAACCTATTTTGTCATCGAATGGTAGTCAATCTTCTTGACCTGATTGTCAAAAAGAGCACTACAGGAGGGAGGTTAGAAAAGATATCTCAATTGATCTATCAGTCACAAATGTCACTGGAAATGGAAACATTTTTTACTGTATGTCCTCATTTGTCTGTATGTTGGCAGATTTGCAGCATCCAAGAGTTAACAGGCATTTTTATTTAATTCCTAAAAAAATTTTTTTTTACTTAAAAGTGCACTTTCAGTAAACTTGGAGCAAGTCTGTGCCCATTTCTTTGACCACACATTAAAATTAAACATATTTTGGTCTGAAATTGCCACCCACTTCTCTCTCCCAAGATCATTTCTCAGATGAACTTGGTTCTTCTGTTGACACTCATCTCCCTTTACAAACTACTTCTCAAACTACAGCTGACATGCCCACCACCCTGTCTCCATTCTTCCATCTTTTTCTTACTGTCTCAATTCATTTTGCTGACACTCATTTACTTTTAACTCCATCCTTGTGTATTCTTCCCTGGCAGTGCCATGAGCTTCGCTTCTCTTCCTCTTTATGTGTCAAACCTTTTTTCACCATGATTGATTTAGCTAAAAAACTTCTATTTTGCACTCCCATCTGCATCAGTTGTATCTAATTCCCTGCACGCTCTATTTAAGTATTTTTCTCCTCCTTTTATGTCATGCTTCCCTCTCTTTTTTAAACCACATCATTAGCTTAACAAATGCATGGCGTGAACTTTGTTCTCCATCATCTTCTAACTTCTTCTCTGTTCTCCTCTCGAGACACCCTCTTTCTTCACTAACTCTGTTAGGAGCTGTAGTCTCTTGATGGGCTGCGTCGTGTGATTTATGACACTGCTGTTGACCTCTTGGCTGAACATTAATACAGAACTAAACAGATTGCATCTCCATCTATCATCTAATTTCCCGTTCTAAGCTGCGCCTACACCAGACTACAGAAAATTGATTCTCTTTCATACTGTGTAGCTGGCACTTTTATTTATAGTCCCAAATACAGAGGAGAGTGTACACACACATACACACATGCATACTTACATTTTTTCCTTGTTAATATAGCTGCTGCCAGGCAATACTGAAGCAATCATGAATGATTCAACTTCAGAAATGTCAAAGGGATTAAACTTTATCTCACCCTCTCTTCATCTCCTCCTTTTCAGGGTTTCCTGAATGCAGTCTTTGAAAGACTAAAACAGTTCTTGGAATGCTGTGAGTACTCGACTCTTTCTTGTCCAAAACCTCTGATCCTAGGCTTCTTATTTCAGTAAACATACACAGTTATCAGTCCTTGATCCAATACATAAGGAGAGCACCTTAAAGTCTAAGGTACTTGATGGTACCCAAAGCCTAAGTCTCATAATAGGGTCTCATAATACATGTGTCAATTTAAAAGATCAGGCTGAGTCATCCTGAGTTTTGGTTTTTAATTTGGAGTTTCCATACCAAACTATATGAAAAATAAAGACCTGTAAGCACTACTTATATTCACTGTACTTTTCTGAAAATGAGTCAAAGAATTAGAATCTTTTGTATTTTTTTCATCTTAAGAAAACAAGTAAAAGAAACCATGAAATTTGTCCCCCTGAAATATCTGTGATGGTGACCTCATCCTGCTTTCAGAGGTGTGAACATAAAATCCAAGTAATAAAACAGTCACATCTTAATTGAGTAATCTCACCCTTCTGTCCCTTCTATCAAATCAAACTCGTCTGTCTCCTCCACTAATGTTCCATTGATTAACCAGTTAAATGATCCTTTACTGTGTTGTTTCCCAGTCCTATACCCTGCTTTAAGAGTTAACCTCTTTTAAATCGCAAGATGTTTTTTGCTTTTTTCCCTAACATTTGATCAGTTTAATACCCAAAAGAACAACATTTGAATTTTACCTGTATATTTAACAATTTAAATCACAGAATTAGAGCTCAGATAAGTTGCTTAGGCTAACAAATGGTGTCTTCCAAAGTCCATTGTGTAGGATTTATTGGCATTTAGTATGAGGTTACAGATTGAAACTAACTAAATACCCCTCTGCTCTCCCTTCCAAACATGTAAGAAAGGCTATGGTAGCCATGAAAATGCTAAAGGTTCTCTCTAATGCTAGTGATAGGTTTCTTAGCTATGTTTTACTTTAGAAACGTAGCAGTGCAACATGGCACGCTCTGTGGAAGAGGAAGAGGACTTGCTTCCTTTGTAGATATAAGTGTTCTAAGGTAATGAAAACAACAATTCTCATTTTAAGGTGATTATCCACTCACGAAAACAAAATCATGAATAATATTTTCTATGTCTGCATTATTCTGCCAATAGATCCCTCTAAGTCTTGCACACTGAACCTTTAATGGGCTGTTTCTGTGCTGATTGTTTGTTCAGTATGAATGCCAAGTTCTTTTACCCTCGGACAAGGAGCAAAGTAGAGGGAAGTAAAGAACATGCTGGTTCTCAAAATGAAGAAATAACAGGGAGATAAGGAAAATACGACTTTAACCATGTTGAATTGTACTAAGTGAACCCCTTTGAGCGGGAACAACTTAGTTACCACTTAGCACATCTCTCCAATATAGTTATTCTGTTCCCTACATCTTTGTAGCAATGCCCCAATAAATTTATACTGATCAAATTGCAAATGTGACAGACTGGAACTATAATGCAGCAACTAAATTTAGTCTCAATTTTCTCCTCTTGAAACAGAAGTAAAGTTCCTCAGTCCCCAGTGAATGTTCATGCAGTGGAAATGCCTTACGATTGACAGCTACCAGCTACAGTGGCATCCACCTTAGCTCACTTTCTTTGTCCAGTGTCTGTACCCGTCAGTTTATTGTTCTTTTCCATAAAGGTTGGTCATAACAGCACCCAGTGAATGAGAGATAAATCTCAGACACAACTCCGTGCTGCCATAGCGACAGATGTTAGCAAAAAATATCATTTGAGATATCAGCCACAACTATATCTTCCAATATTTACTCTGCTGATGGCAATGGAGACAGGGTCAGGGTTCTGTTGGTGTTTGGGCCTGGCAGATAGCGGAAACAGCGAGGCAGCTCACAGTCAGGCTGGGGAGAAATATCAGCTCTGCTCAGCCTGATAAGGTCAGCTATATAAACTGGTGTTTTTGGGGTAGTCTTTGTGGTCCATTCAGATGTCTGGCTCCTCGTGTTAGATGTTTGTCCTCCAGCTGAGGTCACCTATCTAGTTCTGTCAGTCATGAGATTGTTGAAAACTTCCTTCTTTTGCAAAGCTACATATTTGTCAGAAATAATGAAACTCTTTAGTTTGTTTTCTTGCTTCCTTTATCAGGTGTCTGTCTTTTGATTTTATCATCAGTTTTTGTTAGTTTGGATGTGTGAACTCAGTCTGCTGTACTGGCTGTGGACATGCAAGCATAGAAACAACAGAATGGACAATAAAGTTCAATTTGTTTTGATATAATAGCTTGGGACTGTTCCAGAATCTGAAAGGAGCAAGACAAAGCAATCATGAGCAAGTTAACCTTTTTAATCAGTGTAGTGACACTTTAAATTAGTAACTGTTGATGGAAATAAATGTGTGTATATAACAGGAGAGGCAACAATGACCCTGGCATTTCACAAATGATTGGATGAGAGCAAGTGACTGTTATGGTCTCTGCCGATTTCATCGATAAGGTTGACAAGGAAGTAAACTACATCAGACAATTTTTATTGCCCCCAGCATCATGAGAGGTTTTATGGAACCAAAATTTACATCAGAGAGAGTGAGTCATTCACGGCCATATTTGAGTTCTTTTATTACTGTACTTTATTATATACACCAATGCTTGTAATGGCCAACTTGAACTCTCAAAGCCAGCAAGGTGAAGTGGGCATTTGACCTTTAAAGAAACAAAAAAAGTTTCTTGCAGTAAACCGAGCCCAGATAAACTAAACTCTCTACATAGCTTGAGATTTTTTTTTTTATTCTCCTACTGTCCTTCCTGTCATCTAAGCTTTCATAACATTAAAGATTTTCAAGACTTTTACATAATGTCCACCTTGATTGAAGTAAACAGAGTAAGTTGGTCACCAGTTAAGATTATTTTTCCGTCTAATGTTCCGCGTCATTCCAAAAAGGCGGCTCTGAATTTATTGTGACTCATATTGAAATCTAATTATTGACCATCGGCACACTCATTTCTTATGTGGGCTTAATGCATTTTATGGAGGCGTAGGGTCAATTAAAACTTTACTCTAAAGCGCAGAATTTAGCATATAATGCTGCTGTTTTGCTAGTTTGGCAGCATTAACCTTGAAACATTGTTAACACTCAAATCCTCAGACATTTATTGAATCAGTCTTTATTTTTAAAGTTTTAAATATCAAGCATTTCTTTAGAGCTCCACACTTTTTCCATCAAGTCATAATGCCTGTATGTGGACACTGGGAATGTGTTCATTGCCAGATTTAAAGAAATTAAAATAGTTTGATATCTTGAGAAACATGGATATTTTTGCTTCTTTTCTAGAGCTTCCTCAGAAGATTATTAATATTATTATTATTATTATTATTAGTGGTAGTAGTAGTACTGGCAGTAGTAGTATATATTACCAAATGATGATAAAGATGCTGAATGTTTCTAATTCTAATTCTTGAGGTTGCTCTGTATTATTAGGTGCACTGCTGCTGTCAAGTAACAAACTGTACGATTGTTTTGTGTTTCAGGTCGTCAGGTTGGTTCAGATAGCACATGCAGAGAAAAGCTGGAGAAGACGATCATACTATACACTAAAGTTGTGAGTTAACTCGCATGTTAATACAGTATTTTATCACCAAAAAAAAATTCTTAGCTTTTTCATCATTATTGTCTGTAATTTTGCAAAACTGTGTTTGTGTTTACCTATTTTTTTTATCTTTCTCCCTTCCTCTTTCTCTGTGTTTATCCTTCTCCTGTTCTTTTTCCTCTTCTCCATGTAGTTGTTAGATTTCCTGGAGTGCCACCCATGTGCATTCATACCCCTAATCCAGCGTTCCCTGGAATTTGCTGTTAGCTATGTCTTCACTCCTGCAGGGGAGGGAGTGACCTTTGAACGCTTCATTGTTCAGTGCATGAACCTCATCAAGATGATTGTAAAGAACGATGCCTACAAACCTGCCAAGAACATTGATGGTAAGATATGAAAGCTCAGTGAAAGAACAGTTGAGAATAAAGGACCAATGAAAGTGATAACATTCATGGAATGATAGATGAGTGATGGAAGTTACAGACATTGATGAGGAAAGAAGATTTAAATGAAAGCTCGACCATCAAATCTGAATTTTAGATTTATACACAATGCTGAAATGCCACAAGCACAAATCACGAATCACCGTCTGTGTCACCGTACCTCGCTTTGGCTCATGTTTATTTCAAGCTGTCAGAGGTCTCCAGTGCTTCATTAGCTGTAAAGCACACACTCGGTCTTTGTTCTGCAGCAACTCGTGGTCTTTGGTGTGCCTTATTGAAGATCTTTCTCTTGAGCAATAGTTACTTGACAGAGAACCGGGGCGCATTTTTGTGGTTCTTGTGTTGAATGGAGCGAGTGTGATGTGGCTCCAGACTGAAGTCCAACTTCAGATTTGCTCTTTTCCTTTCTCTAACTAGGAAAAAAGTATTTTTTTTAAGTGGGAAGATTACATAGCTAAAAGGAAATAAACCTTGACTGACATTGCTCAGCTCAAAGAAACCATCTTAACTTATTTATTAGGCCCATGCTGTCAATCAGACAGCCAGGCAAGAAGACCCATGTGTGCCTGAGTGTAATAGAGCAAGAAACTTATTATTGCATCAGTACTGATATAGGGATCAGGGTTCATAGGTAAAGTTGAGGTTCCAATGCACAATTACTAGCAACCAGTCTAAGAAATGCCAGTTATGCTTCTAATTCCCTGCCCTTACTAATTTAGCTGTGCTAAATTCAGCAACCTCACAGTGCTCAGCTACATGTCTTTGCTGCTGGCAACATAGAATGGCAAACATTTCATGTTTTATGTTTACTCTCCTTCCCTCTTCCCTCCCTCAGATAGTAAACCAGAGAGTCTTGAGGCTCACAAGATCAAGACAGCATTCTTCACACACCCCACGCTAACAGAGATTGGACGCCGGCTTGTCTCACACTACTTCCTTCTCACAGAGGAAGAGCTGACGATGTGGGAAGAGGACCCTGAGAGCTTTGGTAATAGCATATCCCCAGATACTCATGCTGAATCCAAAAGTCCAGGCTTATCTGGACCTGAAGACTGGCAGACTGAGTTAACAGGCATGTTTTTCTTGCCCGGAATAGTGGTTGGCAAGTTCTACACTTAAGGAGTCAGCATTTTGGGTGCTTGCTTCAACCAAACTGTTTATATAAGTGATGTATTGATTTTGTTTGTTGGTGCTGTATGAACAAAGTAAGGTTAGGGGGTCAAACTCTTATAACAACATATAAAAAGGATGTCTTGATTTTTGATTGGCGCCTAGTAATCTGCACAAACAAATGTTTTTGTATACAACTTTTGCCAACATTACCAGTACTAACTGTTTGCTATTTAAAGCATTAAAGCATTTTTATTTTACTTATCAGGTGTTATAACTTGTGCTCCTCTCTTCTCTGCCCTTGCAGCTGTTGAAGAAACAGGTGGTGACTCGTGGAAATACAGTCTGCGGGTAAATAAAGACACACACAACCCCACAGATACACACAGAAAAATTCTCCAGTTATCTTTTCTCATTGATTCTTTGAGAGAGAAGGAAATAAACTCTGACAGATAGTGGTACTTCATGCTTCTCCTGCAGCGGCAGCAGGATCTCAAGTACTGATGTGTTAGTAAGTCCTCGGTTATGATGGTTGTGCACACAGCCTTCAACCCTCTCCACAAGTCAGTTGCATCAGCATCTCTGCTTTGTTACTCCAAACTTGACAGAATTTAGGAGCAGGAAAAAACACTGTTAAAACTTAAATCTGTCCCTTTGGTTCAGCCAGAGTAAAACCATCATTTTAAAATGTTTATTTTCTCAAATTTAAAGTTTCTAGTTTGTAAGTAAAAAGAAAAAACATGATACTAAAGTTCACCCTTTAAACCATAAAAATGTAGTAAAGTGTAACAGCAGATGACTTCAGTTTAATAAAACTGTGATAATATTACTCATCCCAGATATTTCTTAAGGGTGCTTTATTTTCAAAATTCAAAGCACTGTTTTATGTGGTGGCATAACCGGCAGATTTTGTGTATTACAGTATCATAAAACAGTAAGTGGTCCCCAGTGATCTGGTCTCTGTAACTGTGATAAGTTGGTTGGCAGTAGCTTGTCTTAAACTTTATGACATAATCTCTTATCCACTGTCTTTTTTTCTGACTGCTCATCATTTATCTTCCCTTTCTTCATTGTTCTGAGTCCAATTATTCTCACTTTCATAACTTCACATAATAAACTTCTGCTCCATTGTTTCTTTTTAGTAGAGTAAAGCATTGGTTAAGAAAACACTGAACTGTTTTGATAAATTCAAAATAATAAAATGATATTAAAAATTTAAAAACTAGTAAATAGGCATAAACATCACCTGCCCAATCCAAAAGGGAGTTAACTTAAATGTTTAAAGTGTACTCTGTTTTAACAAGTTTCTGCTGCTGCATCAAACTCTTTTTTTTTTAAATTATGTTCATGAGATGAACTGAATTCTTAATGTAGAAATGATGATAATCTCTAATGCTCCAGGTTTGAGATCCGTGCAGGGAATGTTAAATGTATAGATTGCAGAGGCTAATTATAGCTCCTGTTTGGTACTAACATATCACTTGAATAAGCACACATCCCTGCCTCTGCATGTATGATATTACCTCCATTTATGACCTCTTTTGACCTTCTTAGTAGCAGATTTTGGCGCTCAGGATGGTTGATAGATCCTATGTCACTGTCCATGGATTTCTAACATGGTCACCAATGCTAATAGCTGATTATAGATGTCTTTTGTCTTTCAGTTTCACCACGTGCATATATTTTGTGGAAAAAGAGAGGGTGGATTGCTTATTTAGAAGTGTCATCTGACCCCTGATCTTTTGCCATGAAGGTGAAAGGGTTAAGCTTTGCGGCGTTAGATGTCACAGGATGTATTGGCATATACGGCTGCACACAGCGTGTATTATGAGTCGGCTCAGCTCATGCTGTTCAATTCTCTCAATCTAATATTGATTTTTTTTTTTTTTTGTGACAGCTAAAACCAGTGAAGCACTTTAGATGGGAAGACTATCATTTCTCTATTTGAACACACACATACACTTGCGCCACATCCGCACACTAACACAGGAAATCCTGACAAAGTCACATTGAATTTCTTTTGAACCAGGAGCTCAAGGAATTGTATGCCAGTGCCTGTGTGTAGATTTGTGCACATGCCTCTTTGTATGCGTTTTTCTTTGTGTTAAGGACAGAGCATGCGCTGACGCAGGCTTGTAAGAATGGGGAAGCTGTGATTTCACTGTTTTTTATTTGTCCTATCTGCACTTTTCTTCTCTGCAGCCGTGTACAGAAGTATTGTTCCTGGATATCTTCCACAACTACAGCCAGACACTCACACCGGTGCTGCTGGATATGGTTCAGAATCTCCAGGGTCAGTCAAATATTATTACATGATGAATTCTCAGTCTGCTGTCTTTTCTGCAAACCTTTTAACATCTTCTCAGTGCAAGGAAAACATGTTCTCAGAAGCCAGTCCACTATATGCACCAAGCCAAAGCCAAAGTATTGCTTTCTAAAACAGCTGTTTAATAAATATTAAACCTTCATGAACATAATAAAGTTCAGTTTTTGTTGGTGTTTGTATTCAATTTTATGGTCATTTTGGAGGCTGTTTGTGGTGCTTTTAATTTTTATTGTTAAACTGAGAGAACTCTAATATTTGTCCAACCCAAACACATCTTCACTATCCCTTTTTATGTGTCTTTTCTAGCTTGTGAATTTTTATTGTTTTCTAAATGCCCTTACATATCTTATGCAAAATACTTAAAATTGCCTTTGTGGTTTAAAGCTCCAGTATGAGTAAAATCGCCTTGTCTTGCACTGCACGCTCAGTATTCCTCTCTCTACTGTATCCCAACATAATCCTCTGATCTTTTCAACATCTCTATTTCTTATCATGAAATGTTGCCTTGCCTGAGAGAGAAACTGATACATATTTCATATACCAGAAAACAAGCAAAACACGTAGGTTTTTTTTCCTTTCTGCCCTTAACAGTCACAGTGCAGTGTGAGTAACATGAAATCTATAGGCTTCAAAGCACCTTTAAATTCCCTGATGACGACTACAACCGTTACATCCACTCTCGACTCCTCAGTCAGTCATGCACACAAGCACAAAAACACACACACACACACCACTCGACCAGCAGTCCTCTTGGTTGTACTGACATGTAGCTCTCCCAAGCTGCTTTTGTTTTTAAGTGACAGAGTGGAAAGAGTGGTTCTGCTCGAGCAAGGAAGACACCAGATTGGGTAATTCTATGGTTGAAGGGAGGCAGCTATTGATTTTTAGACCTGAGTACAAAACAGTGACTAATAGAGAGGGAGACAACAGACCAATAAAATAACTGGGACAAGACAGATACAGTGGGGACTTCAGAAAGTTGTTATTTTTTTGTGATATGGTCATTTGGTCCATTAAATCCAGCAGTTTTTTTTTTTATTAAGCATTTAAAAATTTAACACTATGCATGTTGCCATGACACATTGCTTTCCAAATGCAGCTGTCTTGTCATTTATGTTACTGTTAAACTACAACATGTATCTGTATTTGCAGGCCCAACAAATGTGGAGGACCCTGCTCAGTTACTAATGAAGGATGCAGGTGAGTCAAAGGCTTCACTTCCTCCAGCTGGTTCAGAAACTGCAGACGTGCTTGACATCATTTATCAAGTCAGATGCGTGAAATAACATTGAAGCGGAAGAGCAGCTAAATGGAGACATTATGAGTGCAGTAGACATGCATAGAAATCAATTAAGGCAAAAATTCTGCATAATCACATGAAAATTGTTACACATTTGTTTCCAATTTGTTTGTGTTTTTATAATGTGACTAATGAAATTTTATAGTGTAGCTTTTCTCTCATGTCCACAGACATTTTGTCTCCCCCCTCTATTGTATGTCTTTCACCCTTTTTTCCTCTCTCTACCTCCTTTCAGTGTTTATAACTCTTTGGTAGGTCAGAGCTGCCACTCTGATGGTTTTATGGCGTACACAGTTGAATCACAGACAGTGGGGACTGCCTGCCAACAGAGCCTCTGTTAAAGCTGGATGCCCACAGAGATCTTTGCAGTCTGTTGACAGTGTTGATAAAACAGCAGAAATCACTTGATGATGAAGCTGTGCTGTGGCTGCAGCAGTGGCTGATAATAGTGGCTGTGAGGACTGGTTAAAGTGCCAGAGGGTGCTTGAGAACAGCATGGGCAGGTTTATTTATTTACCCTTTATCCCCCCCAAAGCAAAATAAGGTAATAATTATAAAAGTGTCAAAAGAATTATAGGCCAGTACCTTAATTGTAAAAGATGTCCAGTATTTTTCTGAGCCCCAAATCCAACATTGTATATTTGAGCTTGTTTCCATCATCAGAAAGACTGGAACACACAGAAAACACGAACATTAGTCCATCCTGTGAGCTATGAAGACATTTGTCATGTAATACAAACAACCATATTTCCTGAAAAATAAAGACCACCTGCTTAGATCTTTTTTTATAGCTGAGAAATGCCACTGACTGGCATTTAATCAAGAATGAACCACCCTTGTTGCAGTGTTTCTAAAAAAAATTTTGCTGAAGACATCATGAGGTGGTGATATATTTTTTGTAGCACCTGTCAGTCCCATGTTTGTCGTTTAAATGCTGCACAGGCAGCAGAATTAACATCCACTTACCAGGTGTTATACATTAGAACTGGGTAAGTATATTTTAATGCACCATTAGTCCTCTGAAATCCGTTTTTCAAAGACTGAACACACAATTGGAAATGTATGAACATTTCAATTTAGGGAGACAGAAAAAAATATAGCAGTGCTCTAGGCCAATATATAAACATAGGTTGCTTCCAACAAAAGCTGCATCAACTACAACAATCGTATCACCTTAGAAACAACATAAAGCATAACAATTAAGGTACTAATAAAGGATTTGGTTCAATGAGAATTCCCATGTAAAAAAGCTCTTGCCTTTAAAAATAATGCATGTTGTTCTTTCTGAGAGTTTCCCATCTTCCTGTCAGGTTTATTTACCCATAAATAGTAACTCTGATAAGGAAGGACCAAGCCAACTTCTTCAGCGCCTTTTGACTATCCATCTTGTCTGTCTATTCTTTCATCCATCTTTTTGTCATGATAAATGAGAGGAAATATGTCTGAAAGGCGTTTGGCTTCTCCATTGATAAATCTGCCAAGAGACATCTGCAGTATTTTATACGTCTCCCTTTGCTCTCTCTGCTTTGGCTTTTCTATCTCACACACGCGCAATCCCACACTCTTGCATAGACATAATGTAGATCTCATTATTCTCCTGTCCAATGCTTTCCTTGTATAGGATGAATATTATGTCAGCTAGAAAAAAGGCTCAACAGGTTGAAACTCTTAGCTTAAAATCCAATAAAAAAGGTTTTGCAAGGTTGAAACTTAATTTTAACGTCCAAATTTGACAGACTGGAAAAAAGTGTCTCTAATTTGTACCCGATTTCTGGGTTTATTGGTTAGTTTTTTAGGTTTGAAGCCTAGTAAATGTTAATCTTAAAACTGGAGGCCATACAGCATGTTGGGATAAAAGTATGAACAGAGACAAATCTTTATCTTGAAACTTAGTAATGAATAATTGATTATTTTTTGTTTCTTTCATACTTTCACACATACACTAACACTTCCTATAGTAATGGACAGTGCTTATGATTTAGTCCTCAGCTGATGGTTTACCCTTATTCCTGCTCAGACATTTAAATGGTACCTAAACTTCTCATCTATTCTTAAGCTCATAAAAGTTCTTAGACAACAACTCTCATTGTATTGCTTGTGATATGTTTTGTCTCCTTTATCCCTTTCCTTTTATTCCACCCCTTTGTATTCCTTGAGCCAGCAGTGCAGTTAAACTCCCAGCTGTTTAACAAATATTATTGCTTAGCCCCCAGCTACATATGAGGCAATAATGTCCAGCCTTTCAAACATTACAGTTTAGCCTCTGGTCATCAATCCAGCTGTGCAGCTTTTCAGAAGCCAACAGCAATTTCTCCAAGACTTACATTCGATCATTTTGAGTCAGTCACCATTTTGTTGCATCTGAGAGACCAGTTTTGAAGAAGCTGAACCTGCATAAAATGTTTGGGTTTTAAACACTAAAATTAAAATCTGAAAAGTGATGCATGATGTAACGTGATTAAATGTAATAAACCCTCTGACAGGAAAATCCTGTTGTGGAAAAAATGCAGTAATTTTCTTCTGAATGTAGCCAGTATCACGAATGACTCCAATTTCAGTGTTCTGCTGCACATTTCAGGACTGTAAACCTTTTTTTTTTAAGCTATTGTATATCTTTTTTAAAATAATTCAATATCTTAGAGTAATTGTGCTTTTTGTGTTCTTTACTTTCAAGAATTTTAATATTTGCATTCCTACAGTTTACAGTGAATGAAAGTAAATGATATTGTGATTTTTTGACTGTTGTTTTGGTTGTTTTTCCCGCAGTATACAATGCAGTGGGACTGGCGGCCTATGAACTGTTTGATAATGTGGACTTTGACCAATGGTTCAAGAATCAGCTCCTTGGAGAACTCCAAGTCAGCCATCATAGGTATGGTGTTTTATTTGTTTTAAAACTATCAGCATATTCATCAGTTTTCTTTTTTCATAATATTTGACAGTATTATGTACACAAAATATTTCAGTGGTGCTGCTTGGTTCACGTCCTGCACCTCAGACACATTAAGATCCTGAAGGATGTAGTAAGCTCATGACTTTGTGTCCTGGGAAAGTGACCTGTTTTTTTCCCAGATAATGCTGCATTATGAACAAGTAATAAGTGTTGAAATCATAGAAATTCCAATCCCAGTTTCATAGTCTCAGTCTTTACTACATGTTGCGTGAAATCAGGTCTAATCCTCGATGCACGGATTTTTTTTTTTTTCAAACGTCTGTATTGTATATAACCTCATATGACTGCTGTCAAGGATGACGATGGCTATTCACTCATTGTCATCGTGACTAATAACGCTCGGCTGCACACTCATCATGTTGAAACTATAGACATAAACATGTTGTTTGTTTATCTGAAATTCTGAAACTAGTCTGTCAGTGTCACATTGATGCCTTGTAGCAGTAGGTGTAAACTGTCATGGTAAATTGTCAGAGATGAGTCATTTCCTATCTAATGGAGTTTCAATAAAAATAGAATTTTATAGACTTTCCTAAGGAAGTCCTGTGTTGCAGGGTTATTGATTTGAGTTACATTATACTGTACAGGTGTTGCATCATTTTTTGGCCTCTGGTATTCAGTAATTGCATCGCTGTTAGTAAGAAATTGACTTTTTTAAATATGTCATGATTTTGCCACACAATCGTTAGACAGCCTGAAGCAATAATGGTGAAATTTGAGAGCTTGGCCGCTTGTTTACTGTATGTGAGCTCACTTTTAGGCATTGCAGGTGTCATTGCATTACATGATTAAAAATCCTTTCAATGTAAGTCAAACTAATTAACTACCCTAATGGAGTTACCTTATCCAGCTATTGATTGTAGTCAACAGCGCAGTCAATACATGCAAAAAGACTAATAAGTAACCAGGTGATGCTTTGAGTCAGTTAACAACTGCTGCATGTGCTCACACAGTCACTCGCCAAGCAGCTGTCAGATGTGTAAGAGCATCAAAACAGTATCAGGCTAGATAAACTCGAAAAAATAGTAATAAAAACTATACAAACTTCAAACTCTTGTGTCAGATGCAGTGGCATTTAACAATGAGCTCACAGATGAATGCATTTGTAAAAGATGGTAAAAAAAAAACAGGAAAAAAAGGGTTGTGGCCAGAGGTGAGGTCCCATGAGTGATATGAAGAACAAAGAAGTGGCCTGCACTTAACAGACCCCAAGCCACACAAAACAAAAAGCCTGCAGCACTCAAAAGGTCAGTCACTCAGGTTGGTGTTGACGTCAGAGTACAGGCATGCTGATGTCAGTATGCTCTTCTCCACACAGTGCAGGTGTATGAAATCCCCTCAACGTTGTGCCCGAGTGTTTTTATTCTTTTATTTTTTTTTCATTTAAAATTTTTATATTGAAAGTTTAACTTAGGATGTTTTCAAAATTACTTCACCAAGTTTATTCAGAAACAGTGATGATGCATGTCAGTCAGACTTCGTCCTAGAATAAGATGCATAAATAGAGCCTCTTGAGAGATAAAATTGAGCAAATGGCACAGAGATGAAACCATCTGCCACCTGTGTTTCTTTGTTTGTGGGATTTGCACTCACAATTCACAGACACATGAACATTTATGATGTCAGCTCCCTAATAACCGATGGAAAGAACAGAGAATCTGTCTAATAGAAATGCATATAATGAAAGAAGGTAGGTGGAGTGATGAGAACCCAATGAAAAACCTTGTTCATTTTCCATTTCTCTTTTTTCTTCTTTATCTTATGCTTCATTTTTTTTATTTTTTATTCCTGCTTCCTTAACAGATGACACTTGATGCACAGCTACTTGCAAAAGTGATCAAAAAAGGCAGCTGCAGAGTTGTTTAAGGATAAAAATACACTCACCCAATGAAACGGTCTAGCTTTGTCATGAGTGGGATCAGCCTGAGGCCTAAAAGTTAATAGGTGTTTGCAGAAGAAATTAATTGCTGTTTTGGTATTTGTTTAGAGTTAATCACTAAAACATGAATAATCCAGCCTATTCCTTTGAATGCCAAATAATGTCTTCTTAAAATAATCGAGAGATAACCTTTTGCTTTGGGCTAAGAGGATTTTGTTTCACTTTTAGCAGAGCTAATGTCAGTTATCTAAATGACAGCAGATAAACTTTTCAACTCCCATTGATTACTCTCCTCTCAGGTGCTAAATCAGGCTGTGTTTTGGTCAGTTTTATTGATGTTCCCACAGTCTTATAAAAAGGCTTTTGCAAATAGAATGTAGATTCAGCATGTATATTAAAGCATCAATGGGGGCTTGACACCAAAAAAATAACAAACAAACAAATAAAACTTTCATTGGAAATGCAAGCAACAGTAAATTCTCAGGCTTAGCAACTTTTTTTAATGATGTTTAAAAGCTATTTTGGAGCTGCCTATATGAATTTCCGAACCGATGACACCTAATTTGAGGACAAATTGCATTTTGTTGGCAAGTGGCTGTGGTATAAGGATACTGCATCACAGAGGCAAATCAGCCTTCTTTTCCCATTAGGCAGTTCTAACCCTCTGAGTCATCCATCACAATCATGGAATTTTGAGGTTGTTTAGTATTATCCCTTACTGTACATCTACACGGCGTGCATGTGCTTATGTTTTCTGTATTTTCTAGCTGGTTAGGTAATCTTTTCCCTTTTGGGCTTTGATAGTTTTATTGTACTTCTTCTAGGTTACACGGACTTAAAGTTCAACCCTGCATAAGTCTGTCAAAATGATGCAGCAGTGCTTGAAATATTAATAATAGTATGTGTCAGCAAAACTGTTGTGTGTAACTCTTACAGCTATGGCTTAGCCTCAGGCTGCAAGCGAGCTCCCCAAAAAGAAAAAAAAGAGTAGGAGTTGTCATTTTTCAGAAGATAAGTTGTACTTACCTTGCTCTTATGGGCAGACACACTTAGATTTTGACTTGCTGTCAATCTTTGCAGCCTTATCAAAACAGTTGTGACTTGTGTGATGAGCCATCATGCTTGAGAGCTGAAGATGACAGGAAGTCATCTTTGAGCACATATACGTGTATGACTCACAATTTGACACAGCCTCAGTATCAAATGATATCTTAGAATAGCCAGAAGCTTTGTGTCACCTAGACACACAGTAAGATACAGCTATGCAGTGTTGTGATACTCTGCCAACATGGAAACACTTTGGCATTTTGACATTTTGTTTTTTGGCTTAACCTTTTGTCTAAATTTTTGTTAGAAAAGTCTGTCTCTCTACTGACTGACCAATAGATGCTGCAAAAGGATTATTTTGGGATCTTGGACTTAACTTTTCCCTTGTTTTCATTATTTGCCATTGTTGATAGATTTATTCTTTGACTTAAAACTCCACTCAGGTAAAATAATGGGGGAAGGGTTAAAAAAAAAAAATCCACTGCAGCCTACTTGAATGAACTACAGCAGGGTTTACAACACCCTGTGAAGATGTTTGATTTAGATATTGATTTATGTCTACATTTTTTTTTTAGTTTTACTTATGTAGGTTCTATTTTTATTGCAACTCTGACCAAAGACTAAAATATCTTGTGCACAGCAGGATGCTCAGATAATACATCTCGGCAGTAACAGAGTAAGACCTGACCTGGTGCCAATTGACTTCAATGAAAGCATAGATATAAATGTATGCAGGTCCTGGGTTGGGTCTTGGGTCCTTGGCTCCAGGGAGACCAGTTTATATTTTGCTCACATGGATTTCCTATGTGTTTGCCAGAAAAATGGGTCCCTGACAGATGTAAGTGGAGGCAGGTTTAGCACAGATGAGTCATGTCCAACCTTTGACTGATGGACAAATACCCCTGTGAACCTGCTTGTCCATCTGCCTTTCCACCCTCTTCAGCACACTAATAATAAACATTACCAGCTGTAGTCTCCACCGCTGGAGCAGACTTTTTGTATAACTTAGTCACAGGCATGCATACATGCATCACTTTCTAATATAGACCATATTCACACAGCTGCTGACATTTCTCTGAAATCATGCTTAAGAGCTAATATCAAAGTCTGTGCTGTGTTACCCCTGATTTAAGAAGAGGGTGTCTGACAGGCTTTACACCCTGAGTGTGACATCATAGGAAAACAGCATAGCATTTAGATGTTATCAGTAGTAATTCTGACAATTGTCAGGATTAATTTTGTGTTATTCTAGTCTGAACTTGCATAAAGTGTAAACATTTCCCACTGCACTGACTGTAAAAATGCAATTTTTTTAATTAACTTTTAATTTGTTGTTTTAAAGAATATATTAAAAATTAGAGAAGTGTAATAATCATATGTAATCTGATTATTTTATTCTTTTGTTATTAGGGTGCCAGTATTTCGGTACCAAACTGCTGTGTGGAAGGCAAATAGAGGGAGACTTTTGGGAATGTGCTCAGATGTCTTCTGGCACTACTGTACCTTCTATATCTTGCTGGAACCATTTGTTGATGCTTTCATAAAAAGCTTGTAGAAAATCTGATTTGTCTGGCCACCGTTGTCTGCATTTTAAGTAATTGGATAGTAGTTCATTCTCCTTACACACTTGACTGCCTCTGAGCAGTTTAGCCCAGAAGTTTTTAAGTGCCATCTTGTGCTTTTAGGATTATGAGAATAATTTTCTGTATGGCATTCAGCTCAATGTTGTTCAAGCCTAATATGTAGTTTTCTAAAATTCCTTTGGCATATAAGTATTTGATATATATTGTCTCTATGTATGTATTGTTCTTTTTTTTAATAAGAAAACTCTTTTCCTTTCTCGTACACCCATACATACACAGATGCATGCACACCATGTATGTTTCTCATCTTCAAGTCCTGAGTCATGCTGTCTTTCAGTATCTTCTGGCCAGGGGCCCAGACTGTGGTCTCTGGTTCCCTGTGGATATTTGACAAGAAGCCAACAAGAGTGTCATCCCTCTATCCTTTATTCTCCAGCCCCCGCAATCCTGCATCCCTCCATCCGCTTATTTCTGTCTAGTCAGTCTTCAGACACAATTTCGGCCTTGGATACAAACAAGGGCAGATGCTGAGGGACTCTTCTTGCCTGCTGATACCACTGTTGAAAAACCATCAGTTCTTACATTCAGTGCCTCACATTTGGGACATGCAGCACAAGGCATTTTAATTCATATCACACGCTACCCAGCCTCTGCAGATTTGTGATCATTCTAGTTTTTGAAATAGGCTATTTTCTTTATTTAGTTTTTATGTCACTGGTCACCAACTCCCTCAGGCTTTGCTGACATGCATTTATATAAACAAAACCACAAAACTGGGGCTGTGGTCAACCAAAGAAAACCTTTGTCAACTGAAATTCTGCATATTTATTAAACAATCAGTTGAGTAAAATAAATCTGCATTTTATCTCTAGAATAACTAAATCTGCCATAATGAACTCAGTGCACTCTACCAAATGGGTGCCTAAAGTTGCACAAAAGTGCCACACACACGCACGCACACACACACAAAAGTCCTGAGGTTTGAACATTTCTTTTTTACACATAGCTATTTCATTTCCTTCAGGGCATTTCTGTCTAGTAAATTTACATACTGCAGCCACACTGACAAGCCTCACAGAGCTATGCTAAGTTGCTAGCTGAGCAAGTGCTCAGCAAAATGAAAAAAGATTTGCCAGCATCAAACTTACTACTCTGGTTTTTATTAGTTTTTAAAAAAATGTTTTTAGTTATATTAGCCTTAATATTAACACAGTTTGTCTTGACTGTTAGTATCACACCATGTATTCCACATTTCTACATTACATCCAAAACATGCAAGCACCAAGTTCAGCAGGCTAACAAAATGAATAGGAAAACATCAAACAGTGAGCTGAAAATTGACGATTATTATTAGTTTGTAAGTCTGAATGAGTTCAAAATTGCAAGTGGGTGGATGTTTTAACTTCCATGTATTACAGTCATTAATATAGACACACATTTGTTGAATAAAACATAATCAACAAATCATTAACCAACTGGTAGGGGTCTGCCCTGCACACACTTATTCCTAAAATTTTTTTCACCTTGTTCTCCATTTTCCCTGTGTGCCCCAAGATTGTGTTTTGAGACTTTTTTTTTGAATAAAACTATCTTTACTGTACTCAAACTGTGGTAAAACCATGGTTTCCAACATCCTGTTAACATTGTCACTTTCTGTATCTCTCTGGGAACTCTAATCTGATGCAATACACATGCACACTGATATGTGAACAGTGGGACTGTTTTTAAATTAGACATGGTTTTCCAGTTGGATATTTGCAGTAGAGGTGATAGTGATAGTGGCTTTTTCTCTCAGAGCACAAATTATACTGCAGTCCCTACCATACGTAAACCACTGATAAAAGCAATTTCAAGATGAGCCATAAGCAATGACAGCACCAATTTCATCATTTTGAACATCTGACCAAGTTGTTTTTAATGGAAACGAGTACTGAAGCTACATTGTGAAGATAAGCCGCTTCATTTCTTAAAATTATGATATGGATAAAGGGTACAAAGAAGAAGCATTTCTCTAACCCCATAACTAACTATTCTCTCCTCCTCTCCTCTCCTCTTTTTCCTCTAGGTACAAGTTGATTCGCCGACGAGTCATCTGGCTAATAGGACAGTGGATCTCGGTCAAATTTAAATCTGACCTCAGACCTCTACTCTACGAGGTCATCTTAAGCCTCATGCAGGATCCAGACTTGGTGGTAAGGCAGCTGCAGACACAAAGTCACTGTCTTTATGTTAACTGCTTAATATGACTTGAGTGCCAGCTTTCCCAGAAAACATTGGATTTGTGATGACTGAAATGGGCTGTTAGCGAAAGTGCACAGTCAGCTACACAAACACAATTCTCTGCTTAACAGCATGGAACCGTAGCTATTATACTGCCAACTTTCAACAAACAGAGCACACATAGTCAGGGATTGCAGGCTGTTTTTATTATCTGATTTCTCAACAGACTTTTGTCTTTGCCATTCACTTTTGTGTCCTTTGGAGGTATTTTTTTTTTTAGAAATGCTTTGATTGAAAAGCCTGTCTGATCTTTTTTTGTAAAAAAAAAAAAAAAAAAAAAAAGATTACCTATTATAATTTCAGAGTGAATTTCAGAGTGACCCTTAATTCAAATAAACTTTTACCATCCTTGGCTTTCTTGCCTCATGAGCCACAACCTTGATTGATGTGTTTTGAACAGAATTTATATGAAGCAATGCAGAAATGTTTGTGCATTATTTACAGTGTAGTCCACCATAATCTTACTGTTAGGTTGAACCCTAATGAGTAACTGGTTTCAATCTCTGCATCTAATTGCCTCTCTTATTTCTTAATCCATCTTTGTGTGGAGGAACTCTGAGATCTGAGTTAATTTGCTGTTCTTTTAGTGGAAATACACATAATGTGATTATAATGTAATTAGGATTAGAATATAATTAAGATAATGATACATTAAGTCAGCCTCCGCAAACACCATGCTCTTACAATATTAATGTGATGGAAGGAAGAACACAGTAAACACATCTCGTTTAGGTTAACTGTTTAAACTGAGGGTACAATAGCACACATTCAAACAAGCAGTTATTAAAAGAAATATGTTTTTCATTGATTTTTGGCACCATATCTTCTTTCAAGCCAAACCAAAAAAAGTTGCAATTTTAAGATGTTAAATTAAATCCAAGAGACACAGTTTTCATAATCTGCTGCCGTAAATCGAAATTTAGGTTTTATGAGAGAAAAGTAGCCCTTACAATTGCTGTGATCTTTCCATAGAGGATATATACTGTCTGCACTAATTAAAGCCTCTTGGTCTGAATTAATGATTGATCAGAAACCTTAAAATGAAGAAAACTGCCCTACACCATTCATTATAAATTGGTTGTTAATGTCCATATTGCTAGATTGTGGATCCTTGTTGTTAGTAGAAGAGGATAATAGTTCTTGTCTTACACTTAAGTTTCTGTGCTTCATTAAAAGAGGTTATTCGACAAAAGCTACTCATTGATTTGTTCCTATGGTCATACATCAGCTCAGACACTTAGGCCAGAAGAAGAGGGAGAAGCAACGATATCTTGGTCAACATAATCAAATCAGTCGGGTTGTAGTTTTATCAAAGCAGTGACTTACCTGCATATTTGCTTAACAGGCTTTGGTTTCAGTTTATGTATCCTGAATTATGCCAGTAATGTCACAAAGTTGTTTGAAGTAAAACTAGTGCCTTTGATTTGTGTTATTTAATAATGCTACCATATGTGTATATGGTGGAAGAGACAACACCAGTCTAAAACTGCACAAGGGCATGTTTGTCTTTCAGTGTTTTGAAATATTTGCAATGTTTTCTATGTTTGTAGCTTCCCAACCAAAATGTGATATTAATGCTAATTCCTTTTCTCAAGTAACAAAAAAATATTTTATTGTAGATGTGTAGATTAAGCTTATTCCAGAGCTGGCTTCATCTTGCCTTATAACTTAATTAGGTGTCATGTACGACTGCCTGAGCAACAAATAGGCTTGTGAGGAGTTATGATCCTGGTGATTAAACTGATAGACAAGCTTGTGCCTTGAATGTGATTAGAAGAATCTTTGTATTAACCCTTAAGAGGCTAAAAAGAGTGTGCAATGACCTTTCTTCTTGAGAAGCTAGACTGCAGCATCATGTGTTAAAGTCTTGTAAAGGTTTGTTTTGTTGAGCAGATGGTGAACAGCAGGTGCAATCCAATGTTATGTAATAGCATAAAAAAGCCTCTACATTTTTTTATAAAATGTTTTGAGTTTAGAATTGTCTTTGATTAACTACTGATGTACTGACTAATTTTACATGCCTTTTTATTTTTAGTTTGTTATCAAAGATGCTAATTCTTCTATATTTATTGTGCCTTTGAGAAATCAAAAGATCTGCAATAAATACTCATTTTTGATGGTAATTTTACACCCTGCAGAGCTTTGTATGTGAGACAAAGACCAGCGTGCTCAGATATTAACAGTTCACTGCCATCTATCAGTAAGATCCTCATTTCCTCCAATACATTCTCCTCTACAGCTGCACTTCTCATAACGCCTTCTCTGATGTTTACTCAATGATTCGAAGTGAAGGCTAAAAATAATCATGGAAGCAAGTTTAACTCCTTTTGTCTTGAAGCCAATTTGCATTTTCAGTGGGAGGTCATAATGTTTTCAAGAATATGCTGTTAAACCAGCTTTGACAACATCAAGCTGTGATGTTTAAGTCAACTGTTTGTGTCATTTCTCCTCACTTTTCCCTGACAGCTGGGATGCAGTGGGGCTGTTTCATTTGATTATGGATTTGTACATCATTATAATAACGCCACAAAATCATGTATTTGTTACTGTAATATAAATTCATTTTTAAATTTTTGATTATGATTTCTTTCAACAGAATTTAAATGAAGGATTATGAACATTTTTTTAAAATATTTTTTACAGAAAATTTTAACATACAATTAGATTGAAACCTAATGAATAACTGCTTTCAATCTGTCTGCCACTAGTTGCTTTTATTACTTATCCATCTATACATAATACAAACAAGGGCAGATTTAAGTATTATGTTTATTTTAAAGACCTTCTCTGTTTTATCATCTTTTATGAACCAATATAAGATCTCAATATATCAGCAGGTATAGGACATTGCTAACATGACATTAGAATGGATTTTAAGCATTTATTCAGAATTTGTCTTGTATGACCTCAGACTTTTGAACATAATTATTTGTCCTCATTGTAACTCTTAAAATTAATGAAAATGATTGAAAGTGAAATGATTAATTCTGTTGTTAAATTATCTTAGACAGACACATAAATCCAAAACACTAATCATTAGTAATTCCTCTCTCTTTGAAAAAGCTTATTATAGTATCACGCTCTATATCCAGTGGTTTTACTGATAAGCCAGCTGCTCTTTGTTTATCAGCTCAAATTCTAATTTCCAGAAAATACCTGTTTTTTGCCTTTGCGGTGAGTTTCTATGAGGCCACAATGAAACTTTTACCCACTCTAGGGCAGTTTTAGCTAATGCCATCTGTATTGGATTTATCAAAGGGCTGTTTAATCACTACTGTTTGTTTATATCCCTGGTTCACTGCTGGAATTATTATTTTCCGGAAGACAGAGGAAAGACAGTTATTCTCTTGCAATTTGACTGGAAGAAGCTGTGCACCCCAGTTTGTAATTTACTGTCCTATCAATTTTTTTGGGATCAGATGTTGCTTGCCGCTGAGTTGTTGCCAGATTGCTGCTCTTCTTTGTCTTGTTTGGATTCAGTGAGACATCTAAATCTAATTTTCACTGATTAAACTTTTAATCCATTTAAAATTAAGTTTGAACCTAGTGTTCTCTTGTGTTCCCCAAGAACAATTTGAAACTGTATAATGATGTGAAGCAAATGTTTTGACTGAATCATTGTCAGGCATTAAGTGTGTGTGTGTTTTATGAGACCCATCTGAGTATTTCATCAAGCAATCTATTATCTTCTACACTTTGCTGTGGAATTGAAATGCAGTTTCTTTCATTAGTTTTTTAAATTGCCAGTAAGGCCAGTGCTGATGGCAACTGATGGGCCTCGTTCATCAACATACTCCTTTCCTTGCTGGTTAATGTATGCAGCCTTACAGAAACATTTGGTACTTTTTAATCTTGCAGACACAAAGGGGAAACTTGAAAACTTGCTGTCACCGCTAAAACTAAAACTCAAATTTAACTTAAAGCAGCTTTACATCTTTAACGCTCATATTTACGGTGATCTTGCTTATGTTCATGTGTGAATGTACAATGAGTGTTAGACGTTCCTATCAATAGAGGACAATTAAGCTAGCTTGTCAGTTCTAATCTATTTGATAGATTCACAAGGACAGTAGAAAAGACTGCCTTGTCTCAGTGAATGAATGGGCCATTTTTTGCTGTGCTGGTCTTCTTAGAGAGGAGATAAAACTTTATATCAGTCTTATTGAAAGGATATTACTTAATCATAACCTGTTGAGTGATAAATTATACAGAGTTAAATAGATTTTAAAATTATTTCAGGTACATGATGATGGCTAAATTAATTATTATCCATATCAATGTGTCAAATTTATTTAATTATTCAATTTTGTGCTGTATTTCAATGGAAAATTAGGTATATTTTTACTTCTGGGTGCAAGCTCTAATAATTTAGTACAACAGAAATCAATATTGCAAGTGTAAAATATTGTTGACATAGGCTCCTTTAAGTAAAGCATGGTTATTGCAGTATTTATTGTTTTAGATAGATAGTATTGTGACTGGCTTAGTCTTTTTTTTAATGTTTCAAAGACACTTAGCACTATTATGAAATTATAATTGTCATCATGCAGTCTAAAGTTAAAATCAATAAATTAGCTTTGCAGGTCTTTAAAAGATGTAAAAATTTTATTGGGAAGAGTTTTAATTTATTTATTATTCAAAGCTTGCTGCTTATTGAAAGCAGCATTTCATAACTTAAAATGTAATAAAACGTTGGAAAAAACACAAGCTATTAAACTGCTCAACTCAAGCTTTGGTTTTGGAACAAAGTACTAATCTTCTATAAGACTGACATACCTTTGAAGTGTATAGATCGGCATCAAAAGTTTGGCACGTCAAAAAACAGAACATCAAACCCCTTCAATAAAGAGAACTTGTGTGTTCTAAGAGATTACACAACAAATATGGATAAAATATTTATTATTGAACTAAAAAAACTTAAATATTCAACATACCTTTTTCTTCCTACAAATATATGCTGTCTTCCAAAGTAACAGAAGTATAATTGTTATCAAATTTAATTCATGTAAAAATAAGCACATGGAGAAAACAAGAACTGATATGGCTTAGTTTTTTCAGACAGTGTTATTGGCAACATAAACTATGACTAGAATATAACGAAAGTATTAACTTCTTTTTCCATGGTAAGTTGCCCACAGTAACTTAGTCTTAAATACCCTGAAAACCAGGATTTAGTTTATAGGACCTAAAGACCGAACAAGGAAATAACCAATTACATCTCAGGCTATTTGGACCAACATTACATTTCAGTCCTTGCAAAGACCTTCTCAGTACTGAATAGTGTTGTCAACATTTGTTTGAAACACCACTCACACGCACACACACACACACACACACACACACACACTGCTCTCACACACTCACCTTTACTTATCCGCCATAGAGACTAATGCCTTTTTGAGTCTAAATGTGTTGTGAAATTGTTGAGTGCAAGGACAGGCCGTAATTGAGTTCTCAGTCGCTCACCTTTCCTTTCATTCGTTTACCTTGTTTAATCTCCTCCATCTGATCACTTTCTCCCTGGTAGGCTGTTCTACCTTCATTATTCTTACACTGCTGAATTACTCTACTTCAGTCTATAAGAGCAAAAGGCTTTTATAACAATAGACAGCATTTGTTTAGCTAACTTGCTGCAGGTGCACACTCATACAGAGTGTTTAGTGATGAAAAGCTTGTTGTGGTCTTTCTCAGGCTGCATTTCAAGGAAAATGTAATTATAGTTTTTTGTGTTTGGTTGTAACTCCTCATGTGCAGCTGTTGTGGCGTTCTGTTTACGTTCAAGTTCATTTATTTCTGTTGCTCTTTCTGTCTATTTGTCTTAGCTCACTTTACAACAAATGCAGTTTGTCTTCTGTTTCGTGCTTTTTTTGCTTTTTGCTAACAGTCCAAAAGCACTGATAAAGAGGTTAAAGTGTGTTGTTTTATTTCTTCAGTGCTTTTTAAATGACTAGTATATATTTCCTTTTTCTCCTATTAGGTTCGGATTGAGACAGCTACAACCCTGAAGCTCAATATCCTTCCTGTTCTGCACACATTTTGCAAAATAAATTAATCATAGCTGCACTGCCTCCACAGATTACAAACTGTGTCTGTTCTTAGTAGTGCCAAGGCAATACCTATATGTACCTCTCCTTAACTAATGACTACCTGTTGATGACTTTGAGTTCCGGACAGAGCAATTCCTTCCAGTGAGTACATTTATCTCTAATGAGGAAAAACTGCATTTGCTTTACTTCTGTGACAAGTTGAGTTAAAAATCACAAAAGTTGACATTTTGATTGTTAATTTCCCCTTTTTCTTTCTCTTTAATTCCTCCCTTTCCTGCTTAGTACCTTGAGTCTATATTCGGGCTACTCTTCCAGTTGTTGCAGCAGGTGACAGAGTGTGACACCAAAATGCAGGTGCTTCATGTCATCTCCTGTGTCATTGAGAGAGTGAACATCCAGGTAAGATTTGAGATATCCGACAAAGAAATGTTTGTTAAAGTAGGTCACATATTACTTTACCTACATCATGTAAAATGAAGTCAAACTCTGCACAAATTGGAGTCTCTGACTCAGGTCTGCAGGGGACTTATTGAAAAGCCGCTGAAGACATCATAACACAGATTTTGTGTTATGATGACATTTTGTTTCCTTGTGTTAGCCCCAGACCACCAAAGTAAAACAAGCATCTGTCCTCAAAGATGGCTAGACATTAATGATTTTTTCATATCCTGAGAGTTGTTGCACTGGCAACAGCAAGTGTGAGTCCAATTCTTGACTTTTTGTAAATCACAAGGCCTAAGGCAGCCCTTGTTCTGATGTCTGCTCTCATTTACCATGATGATACAGTCTCCCCTCTGCCACTGCAGTGCTTTTGTGGCCGTATGGATTTTGTTTTTTGTGAGCAGCCAATAAGTCGCTATAATCCACTTAACTGTCAACCCTTAAAAAAATTGACCTTCCTCCAGGCTCTTTTCAGATCCGCTTTTAAGCACTTTCCCTTAAAGATCCCTTGACTTAAAGCTGTCACAGAAATGGCTTTCATCCTTGTGAACTGTCAGTCTGGTTAAGTCTTCCCCAGTCACAGACCCCGGCTAAACTTATACAGTCAGTGGAAGTACCATTAATATTCTAACCCCTCTCACAAGGGATTTCAAACCCACAAAGAGCGGCAGCAGCTGAGAAAACATGTCAATGAAATCATGAGTGCAGCTTGAGTTGAAATGAACATAATGACAGACGTGATGAGATTTAGCTCCTTTTTTACTGCTATCAGTCTCACAAATGTCATCCTAGGCTGGTTTGTGAATCTGTTTTTTCTCTTTTTTTTATCTCTATCCTCAAGGCTGTATGCTGTGTTTCTTTTTCACTCTTCTGCTTCGAGCCAGCTCCTTAAAGTGTAATCGAGCAAAAAATCCCAGTGTGAAAACCTGCAGCTTGGCCACATAGTCACTATAGGGAATCTGAAGGGTGAGCACAAGTCAGAACAGGAAAATGACAGAAAACTTTTTGAGGTTCGCAATTCAGTTGGTGTCTTAGGGTTGGCTGGCTGCACAGCAACTGCACCTAAATTACATAGTGTGCCATCACATTTTCCAATTTCACACAGAAAGGAGAGAGATGGTGTCCCACCAACCTAATTTACTAGTGTTTTAAACAAACTAATGTGATTTAACTGAAAAAATAAGACATTTGGCCAGTATATAATTCAGTATAGAAAGAAAAAAAAATCTTACACCCCATTTTTCTACAGCAAATTGTTTTAAGGCTGCAGTAGTATTGAGCTCAGCTTTAGTATGATGGGATTAGATCAACCGTAGACATGGATGTCAAATTTCACTTTGTAAATACACAGATTTATATCCTCTATTGTTTGGTTGACCAGCTCCTCTGAGGAGAGGCGTGTCATTGGCTGACTTAAAAATGGAAAAATGTGAACATCATAAGTTCAGTTCTGATTGTTGCTGCTGTGGCTGCCATAGATCTACACTCACTCATATCATCCTTCAACCAAATTGGCTTCCATCAGTTCCTTTATAGACTGTCAAGAGATCACCTCGGTAAAGCTCCGATTTTCACTGTCAGTCTAAAAAGAAAATATATTCTGTTTTTTTCACGTACCTGTCCAGTATTTTCTCCCCACAGCTAACCCATTGAAGCATGTTTTGAAGCAGCTGATTTGGGTTGAAAAAAAGGCAAATAGTGATAGGGAACTGGCTCTGAATGCTGGAAAAACAGTCATACAAAGATTTTAGGGAAATGTTACATTAATTGTATTGTACTTCACTTATCTTTTATCCTATATACTCAATGCCAACATCCTTTCAGAGCCAACTAAACAGTTACTTGAGTTGCGTGTAAGTGTGTTAAAAAACATATATCTTTGCTAAGCCAAGAACAATTCACCGTTCTGTCACTGGTCCCAAATAACGCCAGAGCGGTTAAACATAATAACTGTTGTGAAACATGCAGGTTGCATTTCACCATCTGTGTGCTTTGCTTCCTATTTTTCATGTAATTATTTTTCCTGTGCTTCAGATCCGGCCATATGTAGGCTGTCTGGTCCAGTACCTGCCCCTTCTCTGGAAGCAGTCTGAAGAACACAACATGCTTCGATGTGCCATACTCACTACACTCATTCACCTGGTACAGGTATGTTAAATCACCACCATCCAAGGTTTGGGCATCATATTAAAGAAGGCACATATATGCTTAGTTTTCATACAAGTAAACATACTTGTGAGGCAAGTGAAATTGTTATTTATCTCTCTTTTGCTGATTTCAAGTATCATGTTAAATTGACTTTTAAGCTTCTCATTTATTCACATGCATGAAACAATCTGTAATAATGTGAAAGGGAATGTGTTTGGTCATAGCCAGACTAGCTCTAAACATACAGAACTGAGCCCATCGACACGACGGCAGCAGCAGCAGAGTTTGGACCTGCACACAAAACAGTGCTGATATCCCCTAATGCAGACAAAATTGTAATTGTTACTGCACACTACAAAACAGCATTATTGAGCAGCTCTAGCAGCAGGGTTTGTGTGTTCCAGACCTTTAATACGGGTGCTTTCAGAGAGAAACACGCTGCCTGTCAACAGCCTTTCTAAACTCACCTCTCCACAGCATAGATTTGGCTGTCGCACCTTGGTGTCGCAGCAGGGCAGCTCTGGTGTCTCTCCTAGGATTAAAAGAGCCCATTAACAAAACTTTTCGAATGACAATGAGCAAAACAGTAACAAAAAGCTGTTGCAGAGAATACAGAGGTTAAACTTAATTAATAGCTCTGTAGGTTAGAGAGCTCCTTTCATTTACAAGTTTACAATGCTTATTGTCCACTGTGAGTACAATCACAGAGTTCTGCAGTGTGACAGGTGGTACTTTTCAGGGGATCTGGCAGTGAGTGTGTTTTTACTAGCCTGGCCGCATGCTGAAATTTCAAAATGTACTGATGCTAGGAACACTCATGCTAGACCTGTTTTTGTTTGTTTGTTTGTTTGTTGTTTGTTGTTGTTTTTATTTCTTTTTTTAAAATTTAAATTCCCTTGCCTCACCTGTGGAATGAGTCTCAATATATGTCAAAGCGTACCAAACTATTTACAATGTATTTCTGTGATTTATGTAAAAATGAATCTTTCACTGCACAGAAGAATAATTATTGTTGCATTAAAATTTATAAAATATTCATGTAATGAAAAAGAAGGCTCACAAATGCAGTTCTGATATGCACTTGAAGCTTGCCAGAATAATCGACAATCAAAACAACTTTTTATCAAAAACATTTGGATTTGTTACAATTGTGTACAATCTTTTGAGATTTAGTTATGAATGACAAGTAAGTTAGGCAGAATTTAACAATAATATTCACTTACAAATTAGCTATTTGTAAGTATTTACATATTAACAACCCCCACAGATCATTTGTTAGCTGCCAAACATTCACTTCAACTTATTTTAATCTGCATTAGTTTGATCACACTATGAGATAACATTAAATCACACCCTACAGCCCCTGTGATTGATTGAAACGAGACAAAACGAGATAAAACGAGACATCTAATGGGCTACAAATGATTCCCTTTTGGGAAAAAAGGCATTTATGCAAAGAGCCACAGCAGGAGAGTCTCAAAAAATCAACATGAGTTGCAGTAAAGTTCCCAAATAACAAGCAGTTTAAAAATGCAAGTTCAACAGTATCTGTATAAATGACAACATTTATAGCGACTAATTTATAAATATAGATTGCAAAATAGATTTGTGCATCCATCCATGTGCATTCATTAATACTGAGATCCATCTGATGCCTTACCCACTTCCCAGAGTGAGTTTGCAGGAAAGAGAAGCCTGGAGTGAAGCTCTGTCTGT
>JAPZDY010000022.1:15398691-15414366 GCA_029783645.1 Ctenochaetus hawaiiensis | reverse complement strand
ATGCTGGCATGTATCTCATCAACTAGTTGGCTAATCACAAACGCTCACATGTAGATGGGACCAGCCTTATAAAACTGTCATTTCTCTCAGTTTACTCTCGGAGTGTGTGCACGTGTCAACTTGCACGTGAACCTTTGCATGTGTTGTCTTTACAGCATGCTGTGTATGTACTATCTGCACTGCTTGAGAAGTATATGTACACAGAATGGCCATAAGACCATGAAGCTTTACCTTAATAAAGCTCAGTGGCTTTACTGCACATCCTGCTGCTGCTAATCCTTTCTAAGGAAAGGAGAGCCAGACAATAAACCCATGCACGTACACCACAGGGGCAAACAGCATCTCATCACACATGGAATCCCTGTTGACAGAGGGATTAAAGTAATCAGTATGCATTTCTACGAGAAGTTCATATGTGAGATATAGACAGGTGCAGCATCTTGTAGTCCGTCTCGGAGCTTCGTGTTTGCTTGCTGACCTTTGTGATAAATATTGTCCCTCGAGGCTTATATTAGTGTTACATCATCATATTGAGGGATTCTTTACTTGCTTAGATCCAGTATCTACCCTGTCAGTTTAGTTTCCTTCACTAAATTTATGTGCATATGTTATACGACTTAAAACAAGCAAACATATTACTAAACCTCTCTAATACAGAAAACCAAAACTGAATGTATAAAAGATAACTACAACCAAATGTGATAATGTGTTAATTCTCTATGACATACCGCAATAATAAAAGTACACACACAATAAACGTTTAAATATTTTACTACATGAACTTAATAGAGTTTTTGTAACTATAAGCAACAACATGTTTCAAACAATCTGGGCTAGGAGCAACACAGACTGGAAGCGTTGTAAAATCTCCAAACAACACCTTTTTTGGAACAATATACAGGTTGTTTACCTGTTAACTGTGGTTACTGATAATATGTATAATAACACAGTAAGAACTGAGCATCCTCCAAAGGCCCAGCCCTCCTCAAGCAAGGATGGAAAGAGGTTCACACTTTGTGAAACATATAACTGTATAAAGGATATTACTACACTGCTCGGGGTCACTCCCTAAACACTGTTTGTTTGAGTATCATCATAGTGTGGATTTGTTTTTTGTTGCTGTATTTAAACTTACAATAGGACATTTCATCAGATGGTACCCCAAGAAGTTTGCCACAGGAGACAGAGTGAAACCATACTTAAAAAGTATAACAGATTTCTCTTGGCTGGAACAATAGTTGAAATATTTGGAGAATTCAAGTACACAAATTAATAATAAATGGTTGGTTTTGACTTTTTAATGAGGAAATGTTCTATATTATACATTGTAGTGGTTTGACAGCTTTAATGACTAAAAAAGCTCCTAATTCTCTTTTTTCCCTCGGATGCCCTTGTGGTGATGACTTTCCAACATCCTGTGTCTGATCCTTACCGTCTCACATCTTTTCTTACATTTCTTCTTTGCTTCTTCTCTGCTTCCTCCTGAGGTTCTCCTCGTCTCTTCTTCTGTTTTTTCTTGCTACTGTTCTTCACTCACTTCTCCGAGTACGATCACTCATCTTCCCTCTCCCTGTGTCTCGGCAGGTGGTAGAAATCGCTTTAAAGGTTAGCCCCATACTGGGAGCCCACATGTTCCAGCCCCTGCTGCCAGCTGTCTTCAGAGGTATTGTGGACGGTGAGGTGAGTTTTACCTCAACAACTTGCACTGATCTGGACTGGGAGTACAGAAAAGGACTTGTAAAGAGATGTTATAGTATCTCTGATGCATTTTACATCTTCTTTTCCTTAATGTTTTAACATATAACCTTACTAAAGCTTAAAGAACTCACTCAGTAAGAGCACTTCCAGTATGTTCTTTCAGTTCGTCCTCCTCTGTCAGGATTAAAAATTGATTCTTATAGAGACTATATAGTGGCATTTATCGATCATCAGCTCAGTGAAAGGTCATAAGCTGCCTTTCTGCTATGTTTCCCCTTAACATGCTTAATGACTTTCAGTTAATGTCAAAGCACATTTCTGCATCCACATTCGTCACTGTGTATTCACTCTTTGTGTGTGTGTGTGTGTGTGTGTGTGTGTGTGTGTTGTACAGAGATATCCTGTGGTGATGTCCACCTATCTAGGAATTATGGGACGCGTTCTGCTTCAGAACTCCAGTTTCTTTTACTCTCTGCTCACTCAAATGGCCTCTGAGTGCAGCCAGAAGGTGAGACCTGCTGTCTGCCCTTCATTTCTGTCTCCTCAGCACTGGCTCTTTGAATGTGTGTGAGAGACATAACTGCAAAAAAAAGTGTCTGGTAAAAGGGAATCATTCTGTACGAGGCTAAAAGTAATGAGCCAAGGAATTGCAAATGGTAACATTCACGAGCCCTAAAGTTTAGAATTGTCCCCTCTTCACTTTGAAACTCCGACGTTGATTTGGTTTGACCCAGAGCAAAATACATTTCGCCTTGTTTTGACATTGTCATCATTTTCTTTTTTTTGATGATAGGGGACAAGGCAGGAGGTAAATGAGGCAGAACAAGACAGGGGAAGGTCGCTTTTGCTGACTTAATGACAGTTTTAAACACATATTTTTAAATAATAAAATGAAGTCAGTATACTGTATCCTAAGTTGTTAAACACTGTTTATGTCTCCAGTTTTTGTTCCTCTTTCTGTGTTTTATTGCCCCCATATTCACATCTATAAACCTTCCTTCTCTCTTGTCTCTCTGTTCCTTCATCAGATGGACCAGTTGTTGGGCAGTGTAATTGAGATGTGGGTCGACCGCATGGACAATATTACTCAGCCTGAGAGGAGGAAGCTGTCATCGCTGGCTCTACTTTCCCTTTTACCGTCTGACAACAGGTGAGAAACACTAATCATTCATTTATGTACGGGAGGGGCCTTGAGCTGGTAAAAACTGGTTACGTCAACCTGTTAGCTTTTTGCATACAGAAGGGCACATAAAGGGAAAATGAAGACAAATGATTAATTCAGCATTTGTTAATCTGTATAAACTACAGCTGAGGGAGTCATCTTTCTTTGTGAGATCTGTGGTTTCACCAACAACAGTGAACATTAGTTGTTGCTAAAAAAGTTTGATGACAGATTTTTACACAACAGCTATAATTTGATGCACAAAATCAACAGCTTAAATATGTCTCCTTAACGCCATATGGGTACCAGAGATAAGTGACACTAGCACAGCAGACATGTTCAATATATGCACAATGCAGGCATATGCAGGCAGTGGCTTTACATGGTGCTTACAGGAGGTAGAGACAACTTTATGCCAAACAGAGTGTGGGCACTTCTGCACAGATGTTTACACGTAGTTTTACATATCGCCGCAAAAGAGGCCAGGGTTTTCATTATGTTTAGCCTATATATGTCTTACTGAACCTTAAGCCCCAGTCTATAATGATTGACTTGCAAATGATTTAAGGCTTAAATCTGCCTAATTTGACATGTTATAGTGAGTTCTGATGCAGAGATGCAACATCTCTGTTATGTCAGTAAAGAGGGAAACGTGCACATACATAGAAGACAAGCCTGTTTAGATCAGAACTTCAGATATTGTTTATCGTGAATACTATCAGTGCTGTTGCCTGCAATCCTAGAGAAATTCTACCAATGCAGTTGATTTATGTACCAAAAATCTCACTGTAAGTTATTAGGTTAACATTATACTGTCCTCTCACATTTGTTTACCAATATTAGAATAGATCAAGATAGATCAAATACCAAAGTTAAACCAGCATATAGATTGGAGAGACTTTGTTGTCTTTCTCCAGCTTATGTCATCACACATCAGGCTGTCATGTACACCTACGTGTGACAGGTTCACGCAGAGGCTGTGTTGCAAACTTTTAATGAAAGATGTTTTCCACTACACATCAAAATAGTTTCTCCCATTTCATTCCCTAAGTACAACTTCTCTTGAAGCAGTTCAAAGGAGTCACTGTGGGGTTTAATGATAAACTTCTCTTGTGATGTCTTAATTCACTGTAGGGTGACACATTTTGTTTTATCAAGATTTTGGGAAGCTCAGTTTTCTGCAGTCCAGATATGGTAATCATAGATGTAGACAGGCATGAAATCCTTTGTTACGCCCCCATCCTTGGTCTCCAAAAAAACAATTGATTATGACAGCCTCGGCTGGTTAAGTGCTGCATGACAAATCAACTTTCTCATATACAGTCATAGCTTACTAACTATTATCAAACAGTCTCTTTTTTCCTAAAGATGTGGAAAAGTATCTTGCTTTAATTTATAACTGGGGGTTGCCCAAATTTTATGCTTCTCTGACACTGAGCAATGAATCTCAATCATGATGATTCAGTTGATAAATTTCACTGTTTTTCACTCTAATCATAAAAATTATTTTTGAAAAAATGAATGATTGAAAAACTGGTTATCACAAAACAAAAGTTAACTTTAATAAAACTTTTCTGGCAATTATTTTGCGGCACCGATTAGCTGTTACGTTTAACAGACAGAAGATAAGAGCTTGAGAGAGAACAATGTTGGCTAAACAGGGCGGTCTGATAAGTGCATCTGTCGTTAGATAATCTGTCGTTATTTACAAACTTGTCTTTGCAGTTCTTATTTTCAGATATTTTTTATGTCATTAAAAAACAGTGAAAGTTAAAGTAGTTTAATGATTTTAGATTCTGGACATACAGGTCATAACATTTGAGCTTTTGCTTGTGTGTGGACTAGATCAATGTTAGAATTAAATGCGCTGTAATTCAGAACTCGGGATTGTTTTGTGGTTTTGTGTAAATATGTTGAAATCAAAAAGCACAAGAACTTTATCCTGGCACTTTAAGGAACAGCAATGCCCATTTGTGGGATTTGTCTGCAAATTGGAGGAGGGGTCCTTTATTTTTCCTCAGTTTGATTTCTTATTGGAAATGCAATAAAATTTAAATACTCGCAGCAGTTCTAGTGGTACTGCTGATGACATTTGCATAAGCATTTTGTTGACTATAATTTTCATATTTTGACATCTTAAAATTTGATGTTTGAAAGAGAAAATACAAACCAGTATCATGGACTCAGTTGTTACAACAGGAACAGTGGAAAGCACTGCTGGGAATTTACTTCAATGCACAAAGCAAAAAAGCAGCGCTAGAGGACTGTGAAACAGCTGCAAGCATGTGATACATGAGGAAGTACTCAGTGTCTCAGTTTTGTGTGTGCTTCATTTCAATTATCTGATGGAAAAGTTGTCTATAAACTGTTGTTACTGTTACAGAAAATAATGAACACAGTGTACAGTGGTTACTGTTTTTCATCTGAGTCTGTGAGCATAGCCTTTGTTAGATTAATCTTTTTTTATCATTTATTCTATTACAGATTTTGTTAATTGAACATGCTGACTTCTTTGTTACTCACTGATAGGTACAACACCAGTTCATCATAGCAGACTGACTGTTTTTTTAATGGCAACGCTATTTTTCAGAAACTTTTGTGCACAACCAACATAGAAACATTAATAAATTCAAAGTACACAACTTTCTTGCCTGAATGCTCTGTTGTCAAATTTGGCTTGATCAAAGCTTTGTCTCAACGTAGATTCATTATGCTCAATTGATTTAAATGTTCTTCCTGCAAACAATAAGTACATTTTGCCTCATTCTAAGTTTTAATTAGTTGTTATATAAAAAAGACATTAATTTCTGCTCTGTTGGTTTGCAGTTTTTGAAGCTTTCTACAGACTAAAGTGGTTGTTGTAATTTAACAATGTTCTATAGACATTGAAAATATACTCCTGGCTGTTGTATGCATTTCTTTTTATTCTTGCAATTGTAAGCAGTAAATAAAACATATACGTGTCTATTGTTTTTAATTGATTTAATTTACATGTTTTTTATTAAAGATTTCTAGATATTAATAATTTGTTCTTGAGAGTCATTTTCTCAGGACTGTAATTACAATATTTCTTAATATAATTAGTTGCCTTAATTTAAATTGTATATCTTTTAGGTTCAGTTTCATTCAAGATGTTTAGCTCCCTCTTCAGTCCAGGCATTACCACTTCAAGGTTGTCAGTTTCACTCCAATTATTCAAAACTAATAAATTTCAACAGCATTGTATGTGTATATATAATATTCTTTTTTTAAGAGTAAAGAAGAAGTATTATAGCATGCACTTATTATCTAAAGAGGAAAGATTTTAGAATGGATGTTGAATCTATTATTATTCAAAATTTAATTTGCTGGTATTACCAAAAAAAAAAAAAAAAAAAAATCAATACCCTGTTTTCAATTAATGCACTGCGGGGGAAGAAATTCATCATGAAAATGTCATTTTGTCTCCAGCCTCCACTGGTCGCTGCGTCCCTGCAGCCTCCTTTTGTCTGTGGAGTGTGGAGGAGACAGACGCATGATTCCGATGAGGATTTTTGTTGCTTCACCTAGTCTGCCTTTGCACGCAGTCTGTCAGCTTTCAGATCATGTTTGCACTTAAGTTGATTTGAATGGCAGGCACGAAGCAGCAGCACTAGTCAGCCATTAGAAAGTAATCACTAGAGTGGTGTTGGACAGGATAGAATTAGAATTGACAGACATGTTTAAATGTGTGATAAGAGATCTCTAATACAATGTCAGCATCCAGTTGTTGCTGTGGTTGCCAATTTCAGCCTCTTATTAAGACACTGAGCAGAGGTGCTCAGTGATGTATTTTATCACCCAGGATAGAGATGTAAAACGTGACTGACTGAATGGACCAAGTATCCAAACTTCAACCAGAAAAGTTTTCCATTCTCTTTAAGTGCTTTTTAGAATAGCCCACAGTGTTTATTATCCATAAATAAATATAAACACTTCTATACATTTATTTTAGATAAACGTGTTTCCTTTCTTCTACTTTTTGGTACAAACTGGGACTTAATTATTGTTCTTGTAAGTTAAAAGTAAGTTGAAGAAATACAAATTTTCTCAAATTGCTGGTGTAGAAAATAGGATTGTAGTGCACAATCATGCTGACAAAACTGGTCCCCCTGTTGCTGTCGCTCAGCCTTCATAATACTCGAGTCTTGATGGCAATAGAGAATACTAAATGAGAGACAGATCCATGTTGACTGGCAGGGTGTGTATCTGCCATGCACTGATATTCCACTTTTTTGCCAGACTTCATGCTCAGTGAGCTTTATGCAGCATTGCCTGGGGTCTACCTAGCCAAGTACTTGAACTGACAGAACCTTTGATGCATCAATGCTCACACCCACACATACTCATTCTTTGTGTCTTCATACCCCTCCCCCTTTCCCCCCTGCTTATATTATGATTGACGTGGGAAATCCTACGTCCTTTTCTTTGCTTTCAAAGAAGGACTCAAATAATTTAGGAAGGACTGCTGCTTGCATCCAAGCTCTGTGGCTGGTTTTTATGAGCTGGAATATTTCAAAGGATTTCAAACATTGTACTTCTTCTGTAGAAGAATCACTATAGTTTATATAATAAAAGTTGGAGACTCAGCACATATGGCTGTATGTTAAGACAATAAGCCTCATTGATTTTGATTTTCCACACTTGAATGTATGCTCTGAAGCAATAAAAATGCCTTTGCAGCTGGAAAATCAGCCTTATTATATGCGACTGATCAGTGCAATGGGAAAGTGTTTTTGTGGGATCATAAAAGTAGAGAAATGTTTTCAACGCACTGTTACCCACACGATGGTTCGGACTTTTTTCTGATTACCCTCTGCCTCTGTTTCTGTTCCAGCAAATGTGGTAATTCCACAGAGACGGAGGTAAAATAGTTATGCCCAGTTAGGTAAAGACAGAACAAACTGGAAATGTGTGTTATGATGTAATTTGATGGATGACATTGATTCCCTTTTTTCTGGACAGCCATATGTTTTTTTTGACAGTCAATTTATCACTTTCAGCGCCGCCAGGATTTAACCTCTAATGTTGCTCTCTGTTGACAAGTTACTCTCAATAAGCATTTGCTTCTTTAGACAAATATCCATCTTTCTCACTCAAACACACACATAAACACACAGCTGTTGAATAAATAAGTAATGAGCCTGTGCTGTCTGTGTGTTACTAGTGTGATCCAGGACAAGTTCTGTGGCATCATCAACATCTGCGTTGAGGCGCTGCATGATGTAATGACAGAGGATCCCGAAACAGGCACCTTCAAAGAGTAAGTACCCATGTTTCTTTGTAATTGAAAACGAAGAAAAACAAATGCACAAATACTTAAGAATCATATAATACAAACCTTCCAGTCATTCTTTTCACAGGGGAGGGAAGTTTGTGATTTATCAAGAAGTCATAAATGAAGAATGAAGACTAAAAATATTAGTTTTGAAAGTACTTGAAGTTGTTGCAGTTATAGATGTGTTGCTGAGGCTAGAATTTATCAAAGACAAACCTCTCAAGAAAGTTTTAAATTTATTGATGTAACAGCAATTCCTTGCTCATGGATCATGAGTTCAAAAGTGCAAAAAGGAGGCAGAGGGAATGTGCTGGGCAGGACACATTTCTCTTGGAAAAAATGGCCTTTGAAATGGACAAGAAAACACCTGCTCACTGTGGAGGGAGACAGCAAACACCCACCACCACCACCAGCCCCCCTTCTGTGCTTCTGCTCTATCATGCTCCCCTCTGACTCTCTGTCTTTGCTTGGTGCTCATTTCTCAGTAGATGTTAACCTACATGCAGGCGCCTTTTTGCTGCTCACAAAAATGCTTGGCACCCTCCTAAGATGTGGCAGTGTGAAATGAACTGAAAAGTTGGCTACAGAGGTTACTGTAAATGTGTCTTTATTTGCCAGTCATGTGTTGAATTGCTTTGGTTCCCTGTTGAGCCTCATAGCAGTCAGCAATATATTTGTGGTTACACATTGCCTCCGAGTTTTGTTCGCTGTTTGTAAGTGCAATGAACTAAGAGAGACAGCATTAAGTAATGTAATCTGTCTGCCTTTATTTAAAAAATTAAGTGAAGTTTCAGAAAAATAGACTTTTATTCCTCTGTTTTCACAAGAGGTTTGGAAATTTTTTTGGTGTGGAATTAGAATAAAAGTCTATTGCCACCATGAATAAAAAAAATCAAGTTTTATTGCCCTTTGCACTGTACTTTACTGTGGAGGATTGTTACATTTTAACACTACTCTTATTCTAAAGAAAACTAAGTGGCTGTCTGTCAAAAACACCTGACACAGGTTCCAGAAAAGTTGGGATGGTTACATTTAACAGTATGTTACATCACCTTCTCTTTTTACAGCACTCAGGAAGCATTTTGGAAACTGACAACACTAGTCCATACAGTTCTTAATGTAAACTTATTTCCCATTCTTGCTGATGTAGAACTTAACAATCTGGAGTGTCCATTGTTTTATTTTTTGCTTTACAATGTGTCACACATTTTCAGCAACAGACAGGTCTGGACTGCAGGCAGTCCAACTTAGAACACTTGTAAACTGAAACTGTTAGCACGTTTTGTAAATATGAGTGGAAGTGCAGATTAAGGAACTATTTTCTGAAGGTTCAGTCATATTTTCATGTTGTTTATTGATCTGTTATTATTAATTATAGCTATTTAAAAGGCATGTTGACCCCAGAAGAGAGTGACTGCATTTTAGTTAGTAAGATGCATTTTTAGAAAACATTACTTGATCTCTTTATACTTTGATTTTAGAAGGTTGAACTTAATAATTAGTAGAAGTTTTTTAAAGGGAAACTTTGATTTTCAGTCAGATTCAGATCAATACAGCGTGGGTACAGTATACATATTACTAATAGTAAACTTCCCGTGTGATGCCTGCACCAAGAGCTACCCAGGGGAAACGTGTTGACTGTCAGGCTGTTATTTAAAATACAGATTGTGTCCTTGGAGACAGGAAAACAAACATGCATAAAATCAAAGAATAAACAGTAAAGGTTGGATAGCGAGAGAGAGACCCTCTCTTATTCTCTCTCCAATTGATATGAGAGAGGGGCATCACACTTATGACAGAACAATCTGTAAATAGGGAAACAAGATACTGTGGACTATATAGGAATCAGAGATCTGCTACTGCGTAGCCAATTCCTCAACAAAGTTTTTAAGAAAAATATTTTATACTATTATACTATATATATTATATTATACTATACTGTAAAATTTGGCTTTAATATGAGAGCTTGTCATCAAGTAACTGCCATGTTTTTTATTGTTTTAAAAATAGTCTCAAAAAGCTCAGACTATCTGAAAACAAGGCACTAATGATCTTATATGAACAAAGATTTCTAGTTCATTACCTGTTTCTCTTCTCAAAAGTTTTCAGAAAAATATTTTAATGTACTCTATTTCTGTGTTGTGAACTTGTTGTTTCCTGGAATGGTCTATATTGTTTCCTGTTATAGAATGGGAGAGCGAAAATCGAGCACCAACAACTCTTAATATGTCACTAACCAGCATTTATTGGTCTAGTCCAGTGCAGTGCATTCTCATTATCATAGATTTTCTACTGAGTGAACAAAAGTGAATTCCACAGCCTTTATCCTCAGTTTTCTCTGGTCATGTTGCGCTAATTTCAATAATATTTCTGTCTTTCAACCACACAGATAACACAGTTTTATGAAAAGACTATCTTTCTAGTGTAGGAATAGTTTTTAAAAATTTTTAGATCATGAGTCATCAAATGCTGTAGGTCAGAATCACAAAACATGACATTTAAGACCCCACTACGTTATCTCGACTCACAATAAGGATTAAAATACAAGGACAAAGGAAATAAAAGACTATACACAGACTTTGGACTGAGCACAAAGGTTTTGCCTGTAATTCTCTCTGCATGCAGATGAATGAATATGAATAGCAGGCAGAGCTGAGCAGTAGAGTGCCAGGGATTTCAGCCTTTTTTGTGTGCCTCTGTGTGTATGTGTGCGTGTGCTTGCTGCCTGTTCTGAAATTGTCTCCCACTGTGCAGGTTTATGTGTGGTTATTAATATTGAGTTGAATATTATTGTGTTTGCAGCTGCATGCTGATGAGCCATTTTGAGGAGCCAAAGCTGAGTGATGATGAGGAACCACCAACTGAGCAGGACAAGAGGAAGAAACTGGTCAGTCAAACACAAACACACACAGCAAAGATCTAATTTTGCAATCACCAAAGCCTTTTTTTCTGTTGTTACCTTGTCATTTCAGATTCTACACAAATAGCTTCAAAAATGTAATGTTTTCTGTTCATTTTACTGAAGTGTCTTTCAGTCAGTCCTGGGATTACAGAAATAGTTCTCTCTCTTTGTGATGTCCTTTATGCTACATTGGCACTCATAATACAAGATTAAAACACTTAACAAAAATAAACCTCATGGTTTAGAGCCAGGAGGACAAAAAAATCAGTAGGCACAGAGAAAGGTGGTTGCTCCATGCACTTGTTAGTTATGTACCGACTGAGAGCCACCTCTCAGGTTCAGTGGCTGTTACAGCTTTACATGCTGCACACCGCATAATCCTTCAATTACAGCCCCTGGATACACATACATGCTTTAGTAAGAATTCTTCAGGTCATCTAAGGTTAGCATTGATGTTGCTGGGTATGTATGAATGGTCCTAATATGGGTTGTGCATACTAATAAAACAGTGTACGTTACATGTATGCATGAGCTTGAATTTTGCATGAGGACCGTTCCTCTGCTCCTCTGTCACACAGTGTAAGCTCAGAAATTGTAACTTCACTTCACATTTAAAAAATATTGTTTAATTATAACATTGGTGTCCGTGTGTGTGGCCATCTCAAAATGAGTGCCTGAGCCAAATTAAATTTATACAGAAATTTAATTTCATTGATGTTTGAATGAAGAAATACAGCTGTATTTACTTTCTAGTGTAACTTTGTGTGACTTTTTCTTGTATGTGTGTGAGTGTGTGTATTTTCCGGGCGGTATCCCAGTGCACTTATCACCTCAGCCCAGACCCTGACTTTTTGCTCCAGGGAATAGAAAAGAGGAGACTTACAGTCACACCGCTCTCCGCCTCTTAATGCGTGTGGGTGTGCGTGCTTGGGGACGTGCATGAATGCATGTGTGCGTGTGACGGGTGTGCCCATGTGAAACAGTTTTTGGTTTGAGGGGAAACTTAATGAGTAAGGAAAGTCATGGCATTCTTGAGCATTTTGAGCATTTCCTGACTTGAGTTTGACTCTCTCACAGCTTCTTTTCTTAAAAAGGTGTCTACATGTTTATGTAAAAACAATTATGTGTATGAAAATGTATATGTTTGTGTCTGCAAGAGCTAGTGAGAGAACCAGAGAAGTAAAAATTCACCTTCAACCGTAACAAGCAATCCACTGTGCAAGTCTGTGATGGTTTAAGAAACATAATGCAAAAATTTAAACCAAAATTTTATGCAATCAGATACTTATTAGCACATTACATTTTGATTGTACTTGCAATAATTAGAATTCAGTCTTTGTTTAGCTGACCTATCAAAAGCTGCCATGAATTTCCATCATTTTCAAGGTTCGGTGTCAGGGTCTGCTGCATTGCCAGTCAAGCAACAGGTCTGAAAACTGGCACTTGAGGCGTTAAGTGTCGCTTCATGGGAATGAAGAAGCTTGAGCGAATGTGGGAGGTGAAGAAATTCCAAATAGATATGGTTGGTTTCACCTTTATGCACAGTACTGGTCTAAGAGTCATGGTCCTTTTACAGGCAGATGTGTTGGATAGTTAAATTCCTTGACTGAGCCTGAGTATACTTAACAATTCCCCTTCATATATGCATTGCATTTGAATAATACAGTACGCTGGAGAGTATGTATTCATTTGCATTCTGTATTTCTAGCCATGTTTAAAATACTTAAGCAGGATGGGAGGGGTAAACAAATAAGGACATTTCACATCAGCATTAGATCACCGTTTGATGTAATTAAAGACAAATTCTATGGATATAGCATTATGTTGTCTTGTCAGTGCCATCAATATATTTATCCTCCAACGACCAACTGTGGAAATCTTTCATTGCTACCATCCATCCCATTTTATTGCAGCATTCATGAGGTAAATGAGGCAATAAATTGACTGCCCAATTTATTACCTGATAATAGCTTATTGCAGACATATTCATATCAGTATATATACCAGCCCATAAGTATCAAGACAATGCACCAAAATAGGGCCATAGATCTGTTTGAGATCATTAGAAATAATGTTGCAGTTACACAGTTGGACTTCTGCTGTAAAATGTCTAGCTCTCTGAACATATTGGTCACGCATCTTCTAAGGAGGAAATTCTACTAACGGTGCTAATAAAGCTTCATATTGCGATTCATTGTTGCAAAAATTATGCAAAAATCTTGGCCTCATGTATAAGAAACAATCATCCTAAATGTTAACTATATTATCTGTTTGAAATATAAAATAGTTTTAAAAACCAAAATATTGTTTTTTTTCTTTTTTTTTTTTTTTAAGTAATTCCATCTTCTAATGAGGATGATGTGATGCCATTAAAAGTATTAGAAATGCTAATGAATTTGCCTTGAGGTGAAGATGTTTTGTCTGTTATTGTGCTATTTTTGGGTGGAGAAAACTCCTCAGGGGCAAAGACTGAAACTTAACTCCATGTACACACGTTACTCTGTACTCAGTCTTGCTTCTTCCTTTGCTTTTACTTTCTGGAATATTCTGGTATGTTCCCCTCATCTGTCCTCATTTTACTTCTTCACTAAGCTTACCTCCTCTCTTTTTACTCATGTAGCTGCCCCTCATTAAGCAGTCCCATCACAGCCTCAGTACCTGCAGGTAATATTTGTATGATTATGCAAGATAGCAGGTGCCTGCAAGGAAACAGCAAACTATAATTCAACGAGACAAAACAGCACAAAAGATGAATAGCGTAAATACAATGAAAATTTAGAAATTGTACTGATCACTGGTCCTTGCATCATGCACAATAATCTCCTCTGTTAATAGTGTACTGTTCATTTATTAGTTTTTTTCAGTTTAGTGTTATTAGTCCCTAGATTTCTCTTTTTTTCTCCTCTTATATGTCCAGTTTTTCCTCTGGGCCTTTTTCCCCGCTGGTAGCCATTACCTCATCTGTCATGAGTCCTGCACCTCTCAATTTGCTTTTGAGATGCAATTATTATACTGCAGCTCACAAACAATGTTTTTTTTTTTTTTTAATTTTTTGTTTGTTTTGTTTTGTTTTTGTTTTAATTATGTTCACTTGCTAAAAGGTGATGCATGTGTCAAAAAAATTCTATGCAACAAGACAGGCAGATGGTTTCATACCAAAGTTGTTTCTTGATGAAATTGATAGTAACATAGAAAAGTGATTTAATAAAGTAATTCAGCTGAAAAAGACAAACAACAGGCTGAAATTTTAGCAGCATCAATCCACAAGCAGGATTTAGTTATTTATTCTGATATATTTTATGGGCCTTTATAAGAAAGTGATAGCTGAGAGATGATAGGAAATGAGTTAGAGAGATTATCATGAAGCTCAGCTCAGCATCTGTCTCGCAAAGCTCTTGCCAAACCCCCAAAAACCAGTTTGACATTTCTTCTCTTCCACCTTCTTTTTCAGTTACTATCTTTGCCTCTTTGTGTCTAGCATTTTGTTTATGGAGGCTGCTGGGTTCATTGGCACTGTTGCCTTCTCGACAGGCTCTAATGCTGGTGCCCTTTCCCCTCCACCCTAAAAATGAAAATCTCCTTTTCCAGACAATCCAAGGCACCTGTAATAACATCGCAAACATCAACATTCTCCTGTGCTTTAAGCAGCAGCACCATCTACTGAGCAGAGCCACTTAGCTATCAGGTTAACACGGCTAACTAAAGGTTACTTAAGCAACAAGTAAAGCTGTCTGCCTCTTAGGAAACTCTGTAAATCACAGAGTTAAGCCGAGTAGCAAAAGAACATCTGAGACAAATCCAGCAGTAGCTCCATAACGTATGATCCAGTTTCATATAAATCAATATTGCTGTTGATGTGAGAGTTGTAGTACTATAAAACGTTACGCCCTGTGATTCTACCTGCTTACACAGTTCACCCAGATCACTAGTAGCGCAGCACCTCTCAATGGTCGTGCTTAATGTCTGAGACAGAGACACCAACCAAGCTATTATTAGTAAAATTGAGTTTGAAGCTGTAAAGTTAAATATTTGTCCAATGCCATTTTAATAGTAACAAATAATGATTAGCGTGGTTGTCAAAATTGACATACATCCTGGTAACCACTGAGTCACATACAACAGTGTTAGAACTATTGATAACTGATAACCACTGAATAAAACTGTTGGCAGCTCTGTATTTTGTAAAGAGTTTGTTACTTCATACTTTGTAATATAGGAGTGGTGGGGGACATTTATGGGGACATTGACCATCACTCATTGAACCACTGACAGCAATGAAGAACTGTTAGTCAGAGCTAACCAGCCATGAGGAGTTACATACTCTCTGTACCTCTGCTGGAGAGATAGGGAGTCTAGCAGCTTTGACAGTCACTAAAAAGCACATTTTTTTGCCCTTTGAGTGAGCACTGTATGGGTTCCTGTGTTGTAGCTTGGCTAACAGTTCTATAATGAAACATGTAGTGCTTCAAAACCATCTCTGGTATTTCGATCCTTTTTTCAGTCCCTCCAGGATTTCACAGGTGTTTTTCAAGATTGTTGTGGCCTAAAATGCCTGAATTCACGGCAGCTTTTCTAAAAAATTGCGATGTAAGTTGCGATGTTTTAAGCGTATTTGTT
>JAPZDY010000022.1:15339319-15351641 GCA_029783645.1 Ctenochaetus hawaiiensis | reverse complement strand
AGTGCACACACACACACACACACACACACACACACACACACACACACACACACACACACACACACACACACACACATACCCATGTACACCTCCCAGAAGACATTGTTGCTGGATGTCATAATCTTAACTGTGACATTTCTAATTTTACAACCACTTTTTGTCCAGTTATTTTCCTTCTCTTGCTACTACACTTGTCTCTTTAGAGCCATGTATACAAGTAATGGGTAAATATACCTTTAATTTCACTGCTGGGAGTTTATTTTTTTTCTTCATATTTCTTACAATACACTTTACAAGCAGGAACATTTTAAGATATATTTCCCATATGACACCTTTGAATTTGTTGTCATCTAAATTACTCAATAAGCATTATATAACTTAAGAAAGAGAACATTATTATAGACAGATAAAGTTAATTAATGTAAAAAAAAACTCACACAGTCAGGCTGCTGTTCTGTGGTCACGAGCATTTACAATGACTTACACAAAAACCAGTTAGATACAGAATCAGTGAGTCAGGCAGACTATACTGATATATTCATCTAAACAAACCCTCTGCCCCTGCACTTTGTCTGCTACGAGGGGACGGGGGGGTGGGGGGGTGGCAGCTTAACACAAGAGGGATGCCTTTTGGTCATTTGCTAACAAAGGGGCTGGCATCTCTCCTTAAAATTACTTACATTTTTTAAACACGATTATATACACAACATTCACCTTGTCGTTCACTCTGCAGTTTAATCCCATTGACAGCTGCATGCACTAGTTCCTTTGCAGAAAAAGCTCTTACTGTAGATATAAAATACATAATAAGTTCACGGCATCCCCCCCATCCCCCCCCCTCAAACCGCCTACTGACTGTCACTGTCAATAAATGTAGAATCAGTTTATTCACAAAGCACACAGAGTGCATTTAACCCGTTTTAAAGCAGTAGGCAGTATAGCTCCAAGTCTAAAGCATCGGCACAAATTGCTTTTCTCCTGATGTGGGAGGAAACACAGGGATGATATAAAAAGTTCTCAGACAGTTTGGATCCAGTCTGTGTCCCACTCACAGACTGATGATTCCCTCTGACAGAACGTCTCTTTAATGGGGATCAACATGAAGTTACAGCTGCAGAAAAGCATGAATCTTGAGAGCCGTATTGGTTCAAATTTGTAGATAATTTGATGCAGTTTGAATAACTCCCTTAGAAATTCGAAATATTGTACAGTGAAGCAATTCTGAGGAAAAAAGGTTGTTAAGATTGCATTCAATAGACCTGACAGTGCCACATTTTTTTAAAATGAACTGTAGTTAGTGAAGTGTTTTAGTATTTTAACACCAATTCAGCAAATACATTTTTGTGGCACTTAATGAAGATGCGCTAAATTGGACACATTCAGCCTCAAGGCCTTGAGTTAATGCATATTTATTTTGAAAAATATTTTTAAATATGTGTAATTGCTAAAACTGTTTGCCTGAACAAACATTTTGATTTATGTTTTGCACAAATGTGTTTGCAATTATAATCTAAAAGCATGAAAAATATGTAATTTCATATTTAAAACTAAAATTAGAAGTTATCCCAAATCAATCTGATTTTTTTTACCAAACAATGTTAGCTGTTTTGGTATCTCTTCGAAATTTCATTTTACAGTAAATAATAGATTAAAGCATCAGATTTCAATACCCTTCTACACATAAAACCTTTACAAAGTATTTGAAACACCATGTTGTGATGAGCTGTTTCAACATGAGTGCTGATGATGAAGTTAAAACACTGTGCTGCCTTGTCTGCGGAGACATGCTGCTGTAAATATGGATGAAGAGGCGTCATTATAAAAACTGCAAAAACAGCATTTACTTTGATCTGTTTTATTGATTGCCAAGAAAAATTGTTAAGATCATTTTTAAGAAACAGCTGATTTGTTGCTTATCAGAGACCCACTGCTGTTGTATGTAAAAATTCATGTTTATAATAGAATAAAACTCTAACGTGAGAAGAGATTCATTGCATACAAAATGTTATTTTATAATGCGTGCAATGTCGTTTGTGAAAAGTAAAATACCAATAATAAACAATAGATTAAAAGAACTATAAGTTTTACGGTGTGCTCTACTATAATTGCTTTCTTTATTTCATCATATTTCCTGAATATGATAAATGTGTAGTGCGATACCTAAAGTTCGAGTTCAGCAAATCTTTATTGAACATGCTGAGACTGCAGTTTGCTTATCAATACAGTCCAGTCTGCATACTTAATGGGGAAAAGTTTTGACTCTATAGCTGAAGTATTTGGCTGGATGTTTAATTAAAACCCCAGAGAAAGTACACAGTTTTGAGTTTGTGAGCTGAAGGAAAATCCCCGTCTGTAGTTATTGTCTGTCACCTTCTGAATCTTTCCAGAGAAGCAAAGTTGCAAACAGGCTGTGATTGACTTACAAGAGGACTGTTGATCTAAAGTCTGGACAAGTTCAAACTTCAGCAGAAATGCTCTTGATCATGTACTCATGTACTTCACTCCCAGATTTCTCCAGTGGCCAACAAAAAAGACTTGCACTTGTTTGTACTGACATGACTGTGATCAAAGCTGTGATGAGGGAGGATATTCAGATAAGAAGGGCAGCAATATCATGACCTGAAAAAATGTTCAGTTTCAAGTAGCAACAAAATGTACTTAAATATCAAAAGTGAAAAAGTCACTGTGAAGCTCAGCTCTCTGTCTGCAGAGAAAACATGAGTACAAGTAAGTGCAACCATCAAAGGAATGAAGATTTTAAGTAGAAGACCAGGTGAATGTTCTTAGAGCAACTTAAAATATATAAAAGGTATCGTGGTTGGACATAAGTCCGGTTTTGCTTGACTTATTGATCCTTTATCTGAGTGAAGTTTTTGCTTGTTAGAATCTATGGCCTTCAACAGATAAATACCAAGTATCAGCAGCTGAACTGTACTGTGTATTGATAAATCTATGGAGCTGTCCGCGGTGCTGAAGTGGCAGACCAATTTGTAGTCAGGCCTTTTTCCCTCAGTTCTGCCCTTCTGTCAGCTTAGTCATGGATCTATGATATGATATTGTTGGAATGTGTAGACTATAATTACTCAGCTCTATTCTATTTTGTAAGCTATATACTCTATACTGTGTCTCCCTCATGATCAAAATGACATGTAGCAGCATGTAGTCGCAGAAAGGTGAGAGGACCAGAGAGACATTTTGATCAATCTGTCATTCCTGACAGGCGGAAATGTTTGTATCTCCATATTTTGTCATTTTCATTTTACATCTGCCTTTGAGTTTTAGACGCATATAAGCATTTGATTCTATAAAATACAATATCAAATTACAGTGCAGCATAAAATTATTTTAACAAAAGTGGACTGAGACTGAACACAGCCTGTGAGACTGACAGAGGAGAGTTTGACAACAGGAAATACTGTGAAAGCCATTTGTCCATCAGGAAACTTGGTAAATCACATCTGTTCTGTGTTTGCTGTCATCAAAGTGGCCTGAGGCGACCTCAGAGATCAACCATATATGACAGATTAACATAATTTTATTTTGAAAGTTCAGCCTGCTTGGCATGTTTATAGCAGATTAAACTGTCTTGGTTGACATGATGTTTACATAGTAATAGTCTCTTATGGTCAGCCCTAAATCCACAGTGCTGTGGTTATATTATATTAAGTAATATGTTAAGTAAAATAAAAAATGACCCTGTCTTCATGTTGTTTTTTCAGCATTTGCATCATGCTTTAATCAAAGCCCATCTTTGATAACAGCTAGAAATAACAGCTCCAATGCTCAGACACATGTTTTTTGACTCTTTTTGTCTCCTCAGCTTCCAAACAGCTTTTTTCATTTACCTGCCTGTGACCCAGCTTGACCGCTCCATCCCATCCTGCATCCTCACTGTCCAAAAGTATCTTTTCTCCACCTCTTCCTCTCCACTCCTTGTTTTTCTTCACCCCTTCCATTTGCCCTCAAGTGTGAAATGAGAGCGCAATGAGTTGACTCTGAGAGCAGAGGGGATGAGAGTCAAGTGGTCTGTCACAGGAGAATGATCCTAACAGGCCTGTCCACCCCCAAATCCCCATCCCCGATCCACCACCACCACCACCACCACCACCACCCATCGACCACCCACATGCGCTCACACCCACACACCCGCACACCCACACAGCTCGGTTCATCAGTCACAGAAAATTCTGCAGTGACACTGCGGCCATGGATTGGTTGGTTATTGATCACAATCAGCTCAACCATCCAGGCTGCTGGAGGAGCCGCTGGTACAGTAGGTGACAGGTCTCACTGAGAATCCCTGATAAAGACTGCAGTGAACAATGCATAAGCACACACACATATGCACACATACACACACACCTGCTTACACAAACACAACATGGAATTATCCGTGCATGCACACACACATCAGCAATTCCATCAAGGCTTCTCTCCATTTTCAAATTGGTTTACCCTCCTGACTAAAACTCCAATACGCTCACACAAAATGATAACTAGGAGAAGTAATTGGATTTTAAGAAGAAACACTTTCCTCCAAGGCTTTCCCTGCAAAGCAATTTCTGAATCTAAAGCAGTAATAAATATTGATATAAGGTGTTGACATAATTGTAAAGTCATGAGATGTGAGTAATGAGGGTTGGCAGCAAAAACCAAGGAAAGGCAAATGTAAACACGGCCGGCTCTAGTTTCAGGCTCGCCACCTGTTGTGTCTGCGAGACTAATCAATGCACCTGCTTGAGGTCTCAAACCGAATTAATCAATTGCACATGAATAGTTTACAATATTTGGCAGTTTCTATGCTTGGCTGGTAATGTCATATGGTTATCTGCCTCGGCATCACACACTAATACACAAGAAAGGGACATCTCACAGAGGACGGATGCATTCCTCAACCCTGACAGAGACGTGGCGCTAGAGTCAAAAGGCTAATTCTCTTTTAGACGGAAGAAATACAGAAAGACAAGGGAAAAGAGGAAGGAAAATAGATGACAGAGCCTCAGTTGAGAGCAAAAAGGAGAGAAAAGGGAAAGAATTGCAGGTAAATTTTGCCCTTTCATATTTAATTCCATTCTGATTTTAAAGTAATCAAACTACTACTGTAAAACTGCAAAGCATCTTAAACTTTACAAAGTATAAAATACCAAAAAGTCTTTCTGTTAGTTCAAAATGTAAGGTTTTAATTTGGTGCGTCAGATGATAAATGACACTAAATAACAATAAAGCTCCTGCTGTGTTTATATTAACTTTGTATACAGCTCAGACACCTTAAATACTAAAGGTGATGACATCCCCAAACTAACACTTCACTTTTGTCTAGCTGATTTTTTGTAAGGGAATTTCTCCTAACATTGCTTTTTCTGCTGTATGAGGTTAAAAATGCAACTCATCTTATAATTAGTTTCACAACAACACTGAAGCACTGATGAAAGCAGCCACAAAGAAAGACAGGAGGGTAGAAGGTGGAATTCAGAGCTAATTGTAGTTATTCTATAAAATATCAGTTTAAAATAAAACCTACAGTTTTAGACCAAATAATCTATTTTTTGATTGAACCTTAATTTTTTTCCTCATACCTGTCAACCTCTTGACTCTATCTAGGAGGCTGGTTTAAAAATATCTCATTTCACATCTCTTTTGCTTCTTTGCAGTCCGTCTCTGCTCACTTTTCTCCACTCAGTCCCATCTGATTTTGGCAGGACTTTGATAATCTGAAGAATCAGATGAGCTGGGACTTTGAGCCAGCCTTAATAGGCTGTGCCAATTCAGCCAGTAAATCATTTTAGCACGGCTGTGCAGAGGGACGACTTAACAGTGAAGTCTGCTTATATCGCAGACCAGAGCAATGTGTGATCTGAAGAACCAACAGCAAAATAAATGAAAACTGAGATGGAATTGTGTTATGAGTTTGAAATAATATAACTGTGTTAAGAAAGAAGTGCAACTTGTTTTTGACTTGACAGGAGAGATACATAAAGACACATTGACATGATCTGGTTTTCTGGGAGTCTCTCTGGTCCATATCACAGTGCTCTCTTTTGAGAAACTTATATTAACTTACATAAGGTGTAGTCCATCTTAATGGAGCTCAGAGGTGCTGTGGATCTGCAGGGATGCTGGATTATTAAACTTGGAGTGTCTATAACTGCTAATAGCGATGTGAGCACATAAGTTCATTCCTTACCTTGAAACATTAAATATGAAAAAAAAAATCACCCCTAGCTATCATTTTATAAGCTATTTATGATCTTCATCAGTGTGTTGAACTGGCTTAGGTCCACAGAATCCAATACGAAGTGATCAAGACTCATTAAACAGGAGTCAGCGGACAGCTAACGAAACATCAAACCATTTACATCCAATGTTGAAAACCATCCTTCAACCAAGACAGTCTTCTCTCCACCTTTGACCTCCTGCTATCATGTTTCTGACGTTCCACATCACACGTCACATGGCACCACTTGAACCAGCATCATTCGCTGATGAAAACTTCAAGGAGAGGTCAAAACCTCTAAAACGGTAGAGTGGGGATTAGGATTACTTCAACACATATCACACAGAATCCCTCAGCATGACAAGGTTGTGCTGAAGGATTCACTCTGGTGTATAATTTGTGTAGAAGCTTTGGTTCAATCAGTTGTAATTTCTTAGGAGCTTCTTTTTTTAAACAATTTGCTTCTCACCACATCCACTCAAAACTCAAATTACTGATAGCTGAAAAGGTTTAGGTAACAAACTGATATGAGTTTAGTCACATATATTGCAGAATTATAACAGTGGGCAAAATCTAACTTAGTGTTAAGAGTTTTGTTTATTTATCAGCATAACTTTTTCTTTAATTTCTTTCATCTATTAGCTGTTTAAGCTGTGTGCTCTCACTCACTACTTTGTTGGTCTCCTAAAGAAACACTATGAATAAACTCAATTTTAAAACTGGCCAAAAGTGACAATGATGGATACGTGCAGTGGTCCTGAGTGACCTGATAAGGTCTTTTTTAACTTTTGCCGACATGATTTCAAGCACTAATCTCAGTGTGATGGATGGCAGCAAAGAAACTTATATTAAGATAGATTTAGGAAGAAGCATAATGCTTGAAACTTTTCTTGGTATTCAGTGACAAAGGGCATTTAAAAGACCATACTTGTAATGACATTTAAAAAATATTTGTGGTGTAATTATTTTAAATTCTTCTTTGAATTCTGACTGCAGTTGATGCATTTAGGTGAGCTTACAGATTTAACACGTTCTCTGAAAAGAAAACAACACACAGACGATATGGGGACATTTTTGGAACAGTTCTGCATGTTTTTAACATCTTTAGCCTGTTTGTGAGAGAAATGCAACGTGAGCATGCAATCTAAATTCTCTTCTCTCTCTCTCCTCCTGAGCTGCTGAAGAAGAGAGGAGAAGACACAATGTGACAAGCAACGGGAGCTAAGAATATAAAAGTAATCCAAGATTACAGATGAGAGCAAAAAAGAAAGGATGACTGAGTCATGGACAAGATGAAAGAACTGTTAAAGAAGCACTCTCATGGGAGATATGTAGGGAGAAGAACAGTGTGAGCGATGGTGGATGGGAATCGAGTGAGCAACAATGAAGCAAAGAGTGATTTCCTCTGCAGTGAGTTTTGTGTAATTGTTCAGGTATTGCATACAGATTATCGCCTTTACACCACATTTTATATTTACATATATTGCACACATAAGCATCCAATATATTTACAGTGCATGTACTGCATGTATCCCAAAAACATGCATATAATGGCATATACAATAATGCACTGGTACATGAGTGTGTAATTCTAAGTGTCCCTAAACACACATCATTTTTCATATCTAATAATCTATGTGAAGAACAAGGCCAATATTTTCCCTCTGAATTATTTTCTTGTGTGTTCCCCCTTATCTCCACCTTATGAATACAGATTACAGCTGATTGCACTTTCAAGGTAAAGTTCTTATGCAAATTGAAGCACGTATGTAATGACAGTTACTCACAGGGAAAAAAAATAGATTCATAGACCGAAGCACCAACATGCACAGTGTTACTGAACAATGCTTATGACGCAGTAAGTGTAAAGTAAAAAGGAGGCCACTTAAATTTCTTTTTCCTTTTTTTTTCAGACCACATCTACAGTAAATGAATAATGCTATCTGGGAAGATGCTATCTGGAGAACAACTGTATGTACTTGAAACACACAGAACTCTAAGTGAAAAATCCCAAAGGGCTGTCTGAAGGTCTGAGCTTCCTGCTTTCTGCCGCAGAGATTCTTATCAAAGGGTGGTTGAGGTTTATGTACGCCTCAGACATGGATCATTTCCCACAGTTATTTAAAATCTGTTTCTAAGTACACAATGATCTGCAGGTGTACTCTTCTGTGAATATAAAGTTTGCAGAATTCCCACAGTAACTATTTTTAAATGTATGTGTGTACTGAGACTTTCTCCCCCGCTAAAATACATCTAAAGCTACAAAGCGCGGCTGACTGTCGAAGGATTTTCTTTCATATGTGCTTCTGCATGTCCCGACTTTAGTTTAAACCTGAAAATTGGGAAATATTGCAAAATGACTTCTTTAATACAGAGACTAACCAGTAAAAAATGTCTTTATATGTAAATTATGGAATAATTAGACCACATTCATATGCATGTTATCATGCAAAGGGCACCAAGTTATTTGTGTGTTGTTGTTTGCAGAGAGGAGTGTAAACATGAAGGTGGTGAGATAATATTTTTGACATTATGGAGGTTACGCGCAGCAGGGGTCTAGATGAAAGTGTTGCAGATGATTAGTAACATGTATGCATGCGTGTGCAAACACATCAAAAGTGTGTATTACAAGTACATGAGCAAGCCGTGGATTAAGCCTCAGAGAGCGACAGGATTAGCACACAGCATCGGTCCACCCACAGCACAAGCAGTGTTTCATGCCAAATACAGTCATTTTACAGTAACATGTAATACTGTTACTGATAGCGATACTGGGGAGGGGATGAGATTATACATTAATCATTAAATAGACGTGGCTTCTAAGAGGACGCTTGGGTGCAAGGAACTTTTTTCTAAAGGAAAAGACCATAAACATGAAGCTTGTAATTATTTTAACATATTTTATCATCCAAATAACATAAAAATATTATAAATGTTTTCTTTTATTTAATGTTATCCTTTAATCTTTCCAACTTAATTTCATCTGTTTGTTTTCAACCAAGTGTATTTCTTCAATCCTGTGGTTCAGTATCTATGAAAACATTCTTTAAATTTCTTCAATTCTACATTTTTGTACATCATGGTAAAAAAAAAAAAAAGAAATTAACAATGATGGTAAAGGTAATAGTTTAACAATTTCAGTTAAAAGCGAGAAGATGAAATACTTGCATCAGACAAAGACAACGAGAAAAAATAAGGGGAAAAAAAGAGGAGTAGGGGGAGCAAGATGGAGAAGGATTAGGAGGAAAATCAGAAGGAGGAGGAGGATGAAGAGGAAGAGAAAGAAGGATAAAGAAGGGTAAGGATAAGAAGGGGGAAAAGATGCTGAAGTTCGCAAGGAAGGGGAGGAGGAAAAGGAAGGGGGAAAAGAGAAAGGAAGAGGAAGAAATAGAAGAAGAGGGTGAAGACGAAAAGGTCACAAGGAAGAGAAGAAGCAGAGGGAGAGGGAGAAGAAAGGGGGAACAAAGTTGAAGAGGGATAATGATGATGATTGCGCTGGTGTGAAGAAAGATTCAAGATAGAGAAGCTGAAATTAGAAGCTGAGAAGTAAATCACCTGTCAGATCAGATGTAATTTTCCAAATTGCTCAGACCTGAACTTGCCAAGAAACAACTTTCTCTAAAACTCTCTGAATGCTTCTGTATCATCATCTGCAGGCTGTAACGCTCAGGTTTTTATGTCCATCTTCAGTTTTCTTGAACAGTCCACAGCTAGAGCTCCGTCAGTCTGTGAACCAGCACCGGAGGCCGTGGTGTCAGATCTCCAACTCAAAGACACATTGGACTTCTGAGCTGAACTCAGGTCTGTCAGGTCTGAACTCGAGACCAACTGGGCAGAAAGTACATCCTCAGACATAATATGCTTTTAGTTTGCAAACACCATGTGACTTTTGTCTCCAGTAGCCTCATTTACATCTTTTGTCCTGGGTCTTTATCTCATCTTTCACTCGAGTCAAAGGAGCACTCCATTAATGTTTGCACTTTTAGAACAGTTTGAAATGTGTTTGTCAGCAAACCAACAGCGAAATTACTCAAAGAAAAAAAAAAACATCACAGCTGAGCGATGCTAAGAAGGCTCATTTGCTTGAATATTAAATACAGCAACCCTTTGAGAACAGATGAAAATTACTGCTGTGAACTGAAGCAAAAATGCTTCATTTTAAACTGTAAAGATGAATAACTTTGAGTGTAATTTGCTCTTGTGTTGAGATTTCAACACTTTTGATTTTTTTGCACAAATAAAAATGACCATGGCTGTGTCCCCTCTCACTAATTTTATTTTCCCACGAGTTGTGATATACTCACTGAGTTATGAGATGAGGATAGTTTGTTTTTGTGTTTTATGAGATAAACGTACTCAACATGCCTCTTATTCTAAATTATTAATGAAGAATTGTATGTATGAATTTTCGAAGGGATTGTAAAACTTAAGACTGTTTTTTTTATGAATTTGTAAATTGTAAATATTTGTGAAAATCTACACACTCTCAAACTTAAATTTCGGATCATTTCTTTTTACACAGAAAAATTGCAGGTGACTGAACATCATTTGATCCCATTGATCAATTTGATCCCATCGCAGTTCTTTGCTGATTCACACCTCACAAACCCTCACAATCTCAGCTCTCTTCCTTATTGTTTTGTAATAAACCTTACAACTGTCACTGTTTACCGCCAGGCTGTCTGTAATGACTGGAGAGCTTATTGCCAGTAGCTGATAATCTACAGCTTCTGTGTGACCCCATGAACTTTAGCCCTTGTACTATATGACCACAAAAATACGAGACATCAAACCCCTCTGATTTATTCTACAAGTCTCGTTTCACTCAGTGAAGAGTCCTCGTGGTGCACTGAGCAATTGCACAATATATCACACTGCACACAGTCAGGAACAGCTTGAAATATATTACATGCACTGCTAGAGTTATTAAACTTGAATGTAAATATTCAACATCTGTCAAAGTTTGTAAAAACTGTTCCATGAGCCCCGCTTCCCAGCTGCTGCTCATTCCACTAAATTGGAACTTTACAACATCTGAGGATCATATCTTGATTTATGTTTTATTGATTTTACCTTTTCTTCATTTTTTTTTTAATCAATCACAGGTTACAGGTTGGCCAACTGCTGTAACTGCGTTGTTGCTGGCGTCCTCTGATAAACTTAATATGTGAATACGTACTGTTCCTCTTCACTGCACAGGCGGATGATGGATTGCAGAGCCTGTAGACTTCACATGGCTCTGTACAGATATTGATTAGGCCTTAAATTTTCATGTTCTTTCATGTACTATTTGAGCACATTGCCACAGCATCCTTCAACCTCCAGGCTAAATACATACATATAAAAATCCAAATTTTATACCTTTTAAACAACCCATATGACTTCCATCCATGATCCTCTTGCTCTTTTGCAAATATACTTTGCTATTTATCACTTAAATATAAAGGTAAAACTACTCTGTAGAGTATTTCTGTAGGCCACAGTGTAGCACAGCGCTGAGTATTGATTGTGAGTAGTTTAGAGAATAGTTAAGATCAAAACTGACAGAAGAGCTGGACTGAGAAGAAGAAAGACATGATCACAACTCCGAACTCTGCCTGTGCACTTTCTCTGCAACTTCAGGATGGAGAGAACTGGTGGCAGGTTAACAAGGGGGATTTAGATAATTTTTTATAACAATGAGGATGGTATCATCCCTCATCATCCCTAAAGTTCCGTTCTGGTTGAAAACATAAAAGTCATCAAATTGATGTAAAAAACTAAAAAGAGCTTATGAGAGATGTTTTCAAATCATCCCATTTTTTTTCACACCATGGCACATTTTACCACTGTGTAAAGTTGAGGCTGACTGAAGACGCTGTGTTTTAATAGAGTCTGATACATTACTGATGTCAGTTTTAGACAATTTGTTCTGCCAACCATCCGCCAGCCACCTGATTAAAGGTGCTACAGCACCTTTGTTACCGAATCAGGAATATCATTATTATGTAATCTGATGTACACATTGTTATTTAAACACATGGACAAAGTGTTATTGTTCTTCTGGTGGGGACAGTGTTATTTCAAACCTACTCCTTTGCATTTTTAGTTTTAAAATCTCACTCAGTA
>JAPZDY010000022.1:15314149-15339135 GCA_029783645.1 Ctenochaetus hawaiiensis | reverse complement strand
TAAAATCTCACTCAGTAATCTGACCTACTTCTCCTTACAATCAGTATTCTACCATCTGTTGTCCATGTAGCATCTTTTCAGTATGATTTTTTTTTAACTCTAACTCTGCGTGTCCTGAAACTGCAAATCAATTCAAGTATCAATAATTCTCTGCACCACCACTACTATGGAGTCGCTTTCCAATACATTTGTCATGCATGTAAAATGAATCTGATTCTGTAAAAACTCTTCAGGGAACCAGATCGCAATTCATTTTTCATGTTGAACTTTGCAGAAGATCAACACCTCTTGGTTATAATGAGACAGCATCTCCATGGACTATAAATTATTTCTAAGAGTTTTCAGCTCCCATGCTATGAAAATGCCAGCCCAGCTCTTAAGGGAGCAACATTGCAATCAGTTTCCTAATGTTGAAATGAAAATGTCAAGAACATTCAACGCTGATTTGCCCAAAGCCCCCTGTGGTTTAGTTTAAGTTAATTGTAATGTGAATATATTGTAAAACTTTACTGTATACCATGTAACACTCGCATCTGAACCAATCAGTTCTTCTTCCTCATGTTCAAAAAAAGCACTGGTTCTCAAAAACTTGGTCTACCTGACATCATAATAGAAAAAGGATAAGCAAGCAGACTTCCTGTTGATTCAGATGTCATTCTGTATTCCCAAAAGACCAATTTAACATTAGGAATAAGAGGGTTGCCATTTAGGTCTATAGAAACACAGTTGAGGGTGTAACTGCATTGTAAATTGATTGCAATGTTGCTTGTTAGGCTGTTTTTAATGACCACTTGTATGTGCTTGAGTGAATAATAAAATGTATCAGTTAACAAGTGACAGATATATCGATAAATTGTGGCCAAATTGCTCAACACACAGCGTCTATAAACAAGGGGAGATGCATCAGATGATGTTTAAACATGGAGAGCAGCATTAACTTTGAAGTTATATAATGAAGAATTGGATGCTTATGTGTGCAAACATTATTTTAAATTATGTATTTTTTAATTTATTTTCAGGTGATTATTCCATGATCAGTTACTTTGCTTTTATCTGGAAACACATTCTCGGGACTTGCCTGTAAATAATTTATCAACATTCAAAAGGCTTGTGCGTGATTATTCCTGTTACCTTGGCCTAAAAAGAATATATGATCATATATAATGCATTTTAAACATTAAAATGCATGACTTCTACATGAATCATTTTTATTTCTTTTTTAATTCTTATTTTAATGTAACTGAAATAAAATGCCTTTGCTAAAATGATTGCATGGCTTTTTCAGTAGTATGTGGAATTATTAATATTACATTAGTTACATGTATTTTGATGAAGTTGTAATTTACCCTCTGGAATGCAGCACAACAAACAAAACATAAGCCTTTTTAAAACCAAAGCAATATGTAAGCAAATAGAAACCTTATAAACCATCCAGCAGACATGAAGCAATGCCAGCGTTCGTTCATTTGGAGTCATGTTTCTGTCCATCCAGCAGGGGCAGTTCAGCATTCACCCTTCCCTTTAGTTCTGCTTTGGTATTCAGTGAGAATATCTGAGAGAAACATTTGACTCTTTAGCTGGTAAACACTCAACTGTGTTCACCAGATGGTTGCGCCATGTTTGATATCAGGCTGATAGTGATGAGAGGGTTTGAGTTTGTCACTGAAAACAGCTGTCTGCTATATCTGTGAATGAGGTTGGATGAATGCTTGACCAAAATGGCAAAGTTGAAGAGCTTAAAACCAAAACACGGAACTGAAAGGCTCTAAAGTCAATCACTGATTTGAGGAAAAAACTGCACAGTCAGAGTTTTGGTGACTGACAAACATGTAATCATAAGATCCGTTCACAACATTAGAAAACTGATGAGAAAACTAATGAGATACTGCTTAAAAAAACCCCACATCTGATAAGCATGTCCTCTCCATTAAAAGCAACACATAAAACATTTTCTGTGAATTTCCCCATGATGCCATGTAACCATTTAGTTGAGTGTGTATTTATGTGTATTGCAGTAACGTAAAGCTTAAATCAGATACCCAGATGTGGCAGTTATCCTTTTCTTTCTGGCCCACATGTATAGAAAACACAGCTGTGGGTCTTTCATAAAATCCAGGTCTTTTCAGGCAGAATGACTGTGTTTACACAACTGCCTCACATCCCCCTGAGTTGTTGTCTGAAGCCGGTCATCCTGTCTGAATAAGGCCAACTGGACCCCCCCACCTCGCCTCCACCTGTCTGATAAATGGCTCGGGCCCAATTCCCTCGCTTTGCTTTTTCATGTCGTCGCCTGTCTTTGATGTCATCAGATAATTGCTCCTTTTAGAACTCGGAAAGGGCCACTCAGCGCTCACCGGATACAAGAGTATCCATGGTGACAATCTTTGTTATTCCACACTGCAAACAACTGTTTATTGTATGCTGGAGGAGCAAAACACTTTTGAGTGGACACATGGCACATCTGGGGCTGAGGAGAGAGGGAGACGGAGAGAGACAGGCGGTAGACGATAAGAGGCAAACTAGAGAGATCATCTTTGTGTGGTGTGGTGTGAGTGTGTGTGTGATTGACACATAGAAGGAGACAGGTACTTAAATGATTGTAGCAGTTAATAGAGAGGAAGGAGAACTAGATGGACTCAGCGACCCGACCAAAAGAAAAAAAAAAATAGAGGATTTCCTTCTTATGTTCACTGAGGCTCCATTGTAACATATTAAGATATTGATAACCCAAGTTTTCATCTACCATCCTTGAGAACTTTTTTCCCCCTTTTTTCTTCAGGTATTATTATTATTAATGAACACGCACGCACACATGCAAAGTGTGAACGATTTCAGCTCGGCTTTTTGTAAGGCTGTCATTCTGCCGTACCCCTCAGCCCCATCAGCCCCTCTCTCTTTTCCTGTATTAGACTTGATAACTGAGCTAAACTCCACTGTAAGTCAAAGTACTTTGGATTTCAATGCTCTTCACACTCCGATGCAACAATGAAATTGGCCATCTCACATTTTGCAGTTATTACCAACTGGATATTGCCAAATGCAATTATGGCAGAAAATGCATGGGTTCCAGCCACAGCTCCACTATCACTGGCTGCCATATCAACTTTATTGTAATTCTACAAGGTGATGCGAGTCAGGCATATTAATGTACTTGATTTATTCAAGAGGCGCAGCTCTCAGTGGAAGGGGGAACTATGAGACTGCTTGATGTATCATGTATTTAGTACACTCCAATATTAGCCTACAGTGATTCAAAAGACAGAGGATGAATTACTGATCAACTGAGAATGTTGACCGCAGTTAACAGCAGGTTCAGGTTTAAGGAAAAGTTAGATGGTGATGGATTTGTTTGAAAAGATGGGAAATTCACAGAAAAAGAAAATACGATGTGAAGAAGGGGATAGATTACATATTTGCAGTAAACAAGTTGGAAGCTGTACCGTGTGAAATTGCCCCCTGACTACAGCCATCTGCAAACGATCTGCCCACATCATGTTTCTTGTTGTGAATGCTGAACCATTTCCTGCACCAGCACTTATTTCAGTGGATTCTCAAAGATATCCCTAGGGTCTGGAGCAGCAATCACTTCCCTGCACTGCATCCTAATGACAGAGGAGAGGAGAGGTTGTGCCTCTCTGAGGAGTTGGTGGAGGGAGAGAGAATTTGGGTAAAATAGAGTGCAGTGGAGAGGAGACAGAGCTACAGGAGGATGGAGAAGAGAGGATAGGAAGAGAAAATGTCAAGAGGGGGAGAGAAGTAAAGAAGGAAGGGGATTTATGTAAACTCAAAATAGGATAGGAGTGTAGCAATGATCATATAGTGACTGTCAGTGTTTTCTTCCAGATGTGTGATGCACAGCCATGTACTTTCTGTTTTGGCTGCACCTGGAAGTTGGTCGATGTTGCTCCAAATTCATTTTTTCTATATATCTTTGTACTCTTACTTCTCCCAGTACATTTTTTTAACTCGTGAATACTCTGCTCATAAAACATCTATTGTATCTCTGTCCTTTCTGGAAGAGAGAACCTTTCCCCTGTTGCCCCTCCTGAGGTTTCTTCTCCTTTTTTCCCACCAAAGTTTTTATTAGACTGTCATCTCAATAATAATGACAGCACTCGGGTGACATTTTTGTAAAGCCACAGATGGACGAGGTCGAGCTCGATCGGCAGGTCAACAAACATGGTACTTTGATATCATAGATGGCTGTTTATTTCCCCATTTATATCTGAGAATGAAGCCCCCCCCAACTTCAGCCACATCTATTTGTGTAACCACAAAAGCCAAGTTCCCAAAAGTTGAACAAAGTTAGACTTTTTACGAAGTAAAAGTTTTGACACAGACCAAGTAGTTCTTCATCATTAATGACATTAATTAATCTGATTTGTAACTTTTAGAAAGGCACAAATAATTGATGCCATCTGGCATCAAAAGTGTTGTCAGTTCAACGATTATTCATGTTATTTTGGAATTTACAAAAGATGCAATTAGTTGTTTAATTAGAGAATTTAAAGTGGATTTTTTTGGAGGATTTAGATGATGGACATTTCTTGCTTTTCATTTGAAATTTTGCTTATTTTAAAGTAAAAATTTTGCTTTTTGAATTAAAGTTCTCTCAGGAAGTGAGATAAAAGTTTTCTTTTATTGTACATCTTCTGCAGCCCTTTTTTAAAGGCAAATATGTGATTTTAGGACATAGAGTACTGTACAAATAACTTTAGACTTTTAAGAGTTTCTACTCTTTCCTTTCAAAGTTCGCTCAGAGAGGGGGAGAGGAGAGGAAAATCGGATAGACTTAGTGAAAGGCTGAAAAATATCATCCACTGAAATAAAACACTGCAAGCAATGGCCATGGTCTGAAAGATGATACAGGAAGAAGAAAGAGAGTTGGCAAAGATAATGATGAGAGGATGGGGGGGGGGGATTTTCAGGGAAATCAGAACAGTCTCCAGTGTTGCTTGTGCGCATGTGTGTGAGTGTTTATTCAAGAGTGCATATGTGTGCTTACATAAAGCAGGAAAGCCTGCAGGTGTTTTGAGAGTCAAACCTCTCTGGTTTTCAATCTACATAAGTCTCACTCTCCTCCTGGAGTTTCACACAAGGAAATTTGCCAGGCTAAGCTCAGCAACCAGTGAGTGTATTGTTCATACATCTCACATAACTCTGGCGTAGCTCTGGTTGATCGAAGCAGAAGATTCCTCTCGGGTCTTGAGGGTAAAATTTATTGATACTCACCGTTGTTTTAAGGAATTCAACATGTTCTGGCTTAACAGGAGGAGAAAGATCTGATAAACCCATTTATTATTCCACAGCCTGTTGCCTTCAGCCATTTTTCCTGTAACTTGTCACTTTCACTCATCCCAGCTGACATATTCCAATTTTTCTTCGACATGCCATCATTTCCGTTGCATGATCACACGCGAAACATTAGATTGTGCCCTTGTTGAAACAGAACAATATGTATGGAAAGTCACAGCAAAGGCCAATGAGGGAAGACGTGTGCTGTGCATAATCATCATAATAGATTATCAGTCAGGAAGCTTGTCTGCATAATTCATATTTTGTCAAACAGCATATTTTATCCCCTCTATACTTTCTCCTTTTCTGCAGTTTCCCTTCTTGTGTCACACAGTAAGGAGCCTCTTTTGCATGAAGAACTTCATTACTTCTTTACTCCATGTCAGGAGTAAATATTCATCCTTCTGACCCGAAAATTTATAAATATCACTAATCATTTTTGAAAACATGTAGAATCTATACAAGTTTGAATCAAATATATTTGCAGAAGAAAGTGACTGCACATGTAACCCTCAGCTTCCATATATAATTCTTTGCATGAACAGCATGTGAGGTGTATGGCTGAAATGCATTTGCTGTATAGTCATGGCCTTGCCAGCTGGCTGTCATGAGATAAACAGATTAGCCATGGGGCTATTTATGACCTGTCGATGCAATGCTTTTAACCAGAGTTCAACCACATGTCATATGTATCGTTTCAAGGCTTTTGTTTTCTAGATTCACTGCTAATTTTTACTGACCTTCCATGAAGTAATAAATAATCAGAAGTGCACTCCTGTTCAGACGTTAATCCCTCATACTGCACATTTCGTACACAAAGGCAATTCAAAGTGCTTCAAAAATTGCATAAAAGAAGTAGAGCACAACCCATCATTATCAAAAAAAAAAAGAAAAACATTTGCCTTCTGACACTCTGAATTCAATGCTGAGTTCTGCATCCTCATTGCTGCGCTGCTGCCTGCTTTCAGAAATTCATCTTCCTTCACCTCCTCCAACTCCACCACTTTGATTCAAGATGAAATATCTCTACAACTGCAGAGTGACGCGACGGAATATTGATCGCAACATGTAAGATCATTTTGCAGCGACGCATATGATCGTCAGAGACTACTAGTAACAGGATGTCAAAATTTTTTTCCCAGGATGGCAAAGTCCTGACCTGCACTACTCTGACTCTGATTGGCTAGTGCTCATAGCCTTTGTAAGTTGCGTTTGTAATGCGTAAGCTTGAGAAGTGGGGTTGGCATTAGGCTCATTACACCAGTGTGCCTAAATATGGCCTCACAGAGCTGATAACATGCTAACTGTACTGTTACCTTTAAGTTTTATTTAATATTTAAGAACAACTTGAGAAATGCAGAAAAAAAACTAAAGAAGGACATGTGAGTCCAAACTCTGAAGTGTAAATATCCCCCCAGTGTTGTTTTTTTTGTCTCAACAGAAGCAGAAAAATAATGTTTTGGACTTTTCCACAGCAAAATTTATGTGGTATCGCCAAAAGCATTTTGTTGTTCTCGTCTTCAAACGTTAACCAGCTGTGACGCTTTTGCCATTTCTCATTAAATGTGGTCGTGACCCTTTTCTCCACGCTTCTTTCACCCCCTCCTCATGGTAATTGACAGCTTCAGCTGTGTTTCTCTGCTACTTTTCCTTATCCACTGTTGGTTTTCCTCAGGCCTTTTGCATAAAGAATGCAGCACATTCTACGGTATTCTTCAGCTTTTTTCCCTTCATGTAACCACGACACACTGTTTGAAGGGTACAGTGCTTCATGTGCACACAGTTCATACTGGAAAACAAGATCGGAAACCATATTGGAGGACCTCAAGCACCAGTGCATATGTGCATGGAAGTGAATAGTAAATTTGACAGAGTTATGCACCTGTTATCTATTTCTTTCAACACAACAGCCTGAGTATAAATCATGAGTGAAACTGTAGTATAAGTAGTGTATTTGTGTGTGGATTATACACACACTCATGCACATGCATAAACTGCTGTATCAGCTGTGCATCTTGAGAACTGGAAACATTTTTGGGCTGTTTAAGAGAAGGCATCGCTATAATGGGAAACAAAATTTGCAGACTCTGCAAACTTAGGCAGTATATTTCTCCTAAGGCTGCATAATTAATATAGATCTTAGGCAGGCATACATTATGGATATCCTGTATATACACTATCCATTCCCATGTTATTCCCTTCCCTTTGCTGTGGAGTATTTTTCTCTGCTTCTCATCCTTTTTCTCTCCTTTTGCTCATTTTATGATTCCATAATGGTTTTATTTTTCACAATAGGACCTTTATGCTAAAAGCCAAACTGGCAAAATTCTTACCTTTAAATAATAAATGCTGTTACTAAAAAGTGCAGAACACTAAATCACACAGCCACCCCGAAAAGAAAAAAAATGCCTCCTCGCACTGGCACAAGTTTAAATGCTTTTAACTAGATCATTATTGAGATGAATTACAACATAAATGTTTAACACTTTACGATCACTGCAATGCATTTCTTTTTTTTTAGTACAATGATGCATGTACGTGCTGTCTCATACTGTGATTTGGTGTGAAACTGTTCTGTGCTGTCTAACGTTTAATATCTTGCATAAAAGCAATAAAATTTTAGAGGTCAAAGACCAGAAACAAATTTAGGTATTTTAGTGAAATAAAGTCACAATCATCATTTCACTTACTTTTTTGAAAGTTATGCTATTATTCATAGCTATTTGTGTTATCTTGTCGGAAAGTATAATATCATGCTTGTTTTAATGAGACATACATTCCAACAGCATTATGAAGGCCATGTTTTGTCAAAAGGCCTTAAAATTCAGTGATACACATATAAAATATTGTCAGCTTTTGCTTAATTTGATACAGGTGGTTTTGTTTTACATGCAAATTTTGGGCTCAAAATCAGGAATAAGACATTTACCGTAAAGAGTCCTCCACATTAAAGATGCTGAGAAAAGTGAAGGTATTCTAAAACACTCTAATTGTGGTTGTTATTAAAGTTAAAATGATCAAATGGTTTAGAGCCACTAGATCATTCTCGACTGAATAGCCGTTCGTCTCTTAATGACCCCTCACTCCCTTTTTTTTCAGTCTCAATCTCTGTCTCCCTCAACAACATTTAAAGGATCTCTCAACATTCAAGACGAGAGGTCATCTGACAGGCTCTGGTGCTCAGAAAAACGAACAAGAGCGAAAGGTCAAGGATATCTGCCAGCCAGACGGCAAGTGGGTGCTGCTCTTTTCTGACCTGTTTTTTTTTTTTTTTTCCTGTTGATGTTAAGTGGAAAGTCTATGAGACTAGACAGTGGAGAGGAGAGATGCCCCCTGGGGAACAGAGAGAGGGGAAGTAAAAAGATGAAAATTGAGGAGCATGGGAGGTGCACAAAAACAGGACAAAGGGGAGGGAGACGAGGTGAGAAGACGAGACAGGGGGTGAAGGGTTGTGAGGATAATTCGTGGCTATGCTTTCCATGGCTCACATCTCTGCCAGCCTGTCTTTTTTTTTTTCTTAAATTGGGCGAAATACATTTAAAAATCCATTATTATTTCTTTCCCAAAAGCAAGTAACAGAGGCACGGTTGAAAAAGTGCCCACTGTGGTTTGGGACTGGGAACGGTTGTAGGCAGGAATTTGTTAATAACACTGAAAAGTAGATATTGATCTGGAAGCCTCCAAGACTCTTCCCTGTGGAAGTTTTCCAGGAATTCAGAATAGACTTCAGGCGCACTGATAGCATGCCGGAGGGATTACACACCCTCTCGGGACCATATGTCAGATTTAAACACATCACAGTTTATAATGAATAGCATAGACTAGTAATGCTGCCTCTGTTTAGCGCTCCTCGTGTATGGATCTGCCATATTTTCCTAATAGGAGGTTGTGGTGCGAGCGTGCAAGTACACGTGTTTCTGCTTGCTTTAACTAGCATGCATGACTACCCACAGAGCTCTGTGCTCTCATATACTGTTTCTCTTTCTCTCTCTCTCTGTTAAATGGCATGGTCAAAGGATCATAAGATAAGCCCCCTGGCTGCTGTTAGCACTGCATGTATCTAATTGGCCTCCTTTAGAGGCTCAGTTTGCGAATGATGAAGTGTCAGCGAGCTCTTATCCTTTAGATGCGTGCAGCTGCAGCTGGACTGTGACAGAGACTAATGGATAGACTCTGCTATGGGGACTGCTGCTGACCACCACACACACACACACACACACACACACACACACACCATCTACAAAAAAATTACAAACAAGAGCATGCTATGCTAAACTAAACACTCCCAGGCACACAGTCTGTTTACTGAGGTCTGACAAATACCTTCACGGTCGGCTCATGCCCACACATTCAGATGACCAAGACAGAGTTTATAAATACACATGAGCAAAACTATGAAACGCGCTTTGCTGTAAATAGGAACATATACTCGATTTATTCCATGCTCGAAAAGACATTGACTACAATACATTCACATGTGCAAACAGCAGTGGCTTCGTGATTTGAAGCTCAAAGGCCTCCAGCTTTGCTTTTAGCGTGGACTCTGATTATCTTTACAAATGCCCCATACTGAGGATTTATTGGTAACAAATAGGCTCACCGAGGGGAGTAATGCAATGAATTTTGTCACAAGCCGGAGGCTAAAGACAATATTTTAACATCAAAACCAACTCTGTTTTTTTTCCTTTCCTCAGTCTCTTTATCTCTCTATTTCTTTTCCTCAGTCTTTTTTGCTCACTTCAGGTGACTGTTCACCATCTTCATCTTCATGCTTTAATTTATGGGCCCATCCATCATAATGCATTAAGGAGGAGAAGTGATTGTATTGGCTCAGACGTACTGTACAGTGTTAATGGTAAATGTGGCTCTGACCAAACATTAGTCAGACAACTATCTCACCCACATGAATCTTAAAACCTCTCCTCGCTCATACATGTAAAACCTTAAAATACTAAAAGAGTGGGCAACACCATAAAAATCAAGACAAGGGCGAGTTTAGTTTAGACATAGCCAGTCTTCTTATTTTAAGATATACTGTAGATCCCTGAGCCTGATCTAATCAAGGTTTTTTTTTCCAATCTTCTTCTTTTCACCATTTTATTGCTCCTTTAGTTTTTGACAGTGAAGAATTATCAGATGCTTTCTAATAAAAGCCTCTTTACCTGCCTCATCTAGCATCTTGACTGCTTCACTTCATCCTTTTATTCATCTGGGACATTAGGTACTGATAAACATTAATACGATGTACTGTAAAATGGTTGAAGTTACACTTGAAAAGAAAGAAATGACATAAAAATACATGATAAGCATTGCAGACTGTGGTCTAAGTGTCTCACTTTTTCTAATAAAACCATCTCTTCTTGCAGTTGTAAGCAGAATCGTGCATATCGCTCTACAAAACGAAAAAAAAAACAGGCAAAGGTTTTTGTGAACAAGACCCAATTAGGTAGGAACAAGTCTATCAATTGGGCTTAAGGGAATAACTGTTTGTTTTGGTCTGTGTATAACCACTTGTGTGTGTTTATATGTGTGTCTGTAAGTGCCCAATTATTGTGCAAGTCTTGTGCCAGTGTCAGTGTCTTGTCGGCAATTAAGACAACATGACTGAAAGTAAAGATGTACTCTCAGAGGGCGCAAACCCAGCAGGCGTGGAGATGATGTTGTTATTAAGAGATCTATAAGGCAGCAATAAAGCCGTTGTTACCGGGAGCACAAACACTTCACTGCCAAAAGAGCATGCAAAGCGAACATTTTGCAGTGCGGATACACAGAGGAGCAGCGTAAAGTGAAAAAAATATTCAAATGAGATGTTTTTTTGTCCCTGAAGCAAAAAGGCTGACATGTTAAGCTATTTATACTCAGACCGTGAACATATTTGCAGGACACATGCTGAGATACTGCGGAAATGCATTGCAAGAGTTGGCAGGAGATGAAACGAAGACAGTGGGGGCTTTTTTTTTTGGTTAAAAGAGTTCATTTTAAGGCAATAGATCTTACTCTTGGCAACGTGTTTTGCTCGCTGACAGCTCCTGGAAATGATGCAATAAACCAAGTGGTGTTTCCTCTCCAAGATCTCTCTCTCTCCACTCCCTCTCTCTCACTCTGTCTCTATGTCTCTCGCTCTCTGTCTCCCAGTGCCATCAGCGCAGTGCCAGAGGCAGTAAGGTCCAAATTAAATCCTTGTTGATTTCATCGTTTTAGAACCACCACTACAGCCCTTTTAGCCATTGAGGAAAACAGACACACACACACACACACACACACACACACACATACAGTCAATTTTGTAACTTCTGACTAAAAACTAGGAAATTATGAAGTAAATATTTTGGATGTTTAGACTCAAACTTAGTTTTTGGATCTCTACAAGCCAGTTGTGCAGTCAGAACTTGTGTTGTAAATATTCTGATGTGGTAGAAGTGTTTCACTTATTAACTGTATCATTATAATACTGATGAAAGTTGTATCTGGTGGACAGGAGGCAAATTGAACCATTTTATGTGCTACTGAGCAGTTTAATCTACAATATAAAAACATGTCATATGAATAAAATATTCATAAGTTCTTATGAATTCATAAGAATAAAGTAAAGGAACTGCTTCTGAAATTAGAATTCTAAAGTAGCCACATTGTAAATATTCAAATATAGATTTTATTGTTTCCTCTTGTGTTGCATGTTTGCAGGCACTCAGAACAGATTGCCCTGCAAATCTGACTGACCAGAATGACCACTTCCTGACTCCTCGTGATGAAGCTTATCAAATGAATGCGGATACGGTGAACAAAGGTTAACTAGCTTAATGTGAAGAAGGAGAAACTCCCAAAGAGGAAAACAGCAGACAACACAGACAGCAGGGTGAAGAAAGCAAATGAGAGACGTAGGTCATCTCTTATGTTAAAAGTCGGGCCCCACTTCAGTTTTAATGTTGCAGAAGAGAGAAACAAAGTCAAAAAATAATTCCAACTTTTTTGCCTCTTTAGTAATATTTTGTCTTCTTCAGTTACACAGACAGGATGTATTATTGTTTGTTGTCTTGTAATATATCAGGTATTATTGTGATATTATCATTAGTTTGGGTGACGTATCACATCCTGATGTACTCTATGATTTCCACCTTCTCCTTCCACTCATTTTTTGCTCTTTCATATCAGCCAGCATTATAAAGCTGTAATGCTTCTGCAACTGGAGGCATTGCCACATCATGCTCTCTTTGTGAGGCAGTACTCAGCATAAGTGTGGAGTCACAAAGAGATTAAAATGTAGTTTATCAGTCAATGAATCACTTATTTAATCAGCACTTGATTCATACCAGTATGTCACTTAAGAAGTTGCCATCATCAAATTCATTCTTGAAATGAAGAAAAATGCCGTTGTTTGACAGATGTTTCACTGTCACAGAAAAGCTGCTGATTTCTTCCTGCTGGGTTCCTCTGGAAAGTTTGATTGCTCAGCTGCTGTTTTATGTGTTGTGGCTTGTAATGATTTGTCATTCTGCTTGTTTGTTGGACCCTTTGATTATTCTGTACCATTTATCATTCTGTTTTATTTTGTAAGGATATATTATGTAGGGGAAGATGTCATAGTGCAAATATTTCTTTCAGTTGTCAATATGATAGATTTTTGGAATTATGTTTGCTTTTAAATTTCAGTAAATTATGAAATAATTTGCTACAGCAGTAAAGTATTGATGGCAGATGACCTGATATGCTGCTCACTACTGTTTCATGAAACCCTAAATATTCCAATGTAATGGACATTCAACTGTCTCTCAGCAAGCAAAAGTTGATATCAATTTGCCTAAAGAGCGTGTGGAGATTTTAAAGAATTTTTGCTCCATCAGCTTAGAGTGATTTAAGAGCTCAGGCACACAAATTAATCCTCATTTTATGGAAAAATCTTTGACATTTTGTAAAATATTGGATAATTTTGCCTTTTTTTGAGGGGGAAACATGACAAGGGCTCACAACCAGCCACAGCTGCTTTGTAAGGGGTCACAAACCAAAAGAGGTTATGGACTCCTGGTTTAATTTTCATCGATGCATTCTATTTTATTGGCTTTTATCTTCTCTATGTGAAATCTTCATCTGCAAAGTAGCTTGTTACTATAACTGTCACATAAACGTAGTGGAGTGAAAAGTACAATATTTCACTCTGGAATGAAGTGGAGTAGAAGCATAAAGGACCACTGCTGTTGTGCAAATTGACTTACATTTTTTTGCTAAAGAGCCACTTTAAATCGTCGATGCATAAAGTGTCCTCTTCTTCCCATGGATGGCAAGTTTGAGCTTCTCTCCTCTGGATGGGGATTCAGAACATTAAATCCAGGTATAACAAGGTGAGAAATCGCTTTGTCTCTTGTGTCATTAAAGCTGATGAATTATCACGATTGACTAAATGTTAAAAATGTAGGATTTCAGAACAGCTCTAATGATGTTCGAATCACTGCTGACTGGATGATGATGGATGGATGGGACTTCAGATTTTATACTATCTGCTAGTTGACATATATGGTTTCCTTGAGCTGCTTAGTGGGTTTTAACATTTATTTAACATGCTTATTTGCTTTTTGTTTTGTGTATCTTTTTGCTTCAATTGGCAATAGTCAGTTTTTTTTCTAATACATAGTCCAGTCTAACCAGTCACATTTTCCCACAGGAGGCTTCCTGATCTGTACAGTATACGATGCCCTCTGTCCTCAGCTCCTCAAATCGGATGGAGAAAAACTCCCCAAAAACCTCTCAAATAACCTCCCTAGCTCTTTCTACACGCAGCCTATGTTATTTCCACTTCCTGCTGCCCTTCTTAACACACACTCAAACACACACACACACAAGTGCTGGCTGCCTCCAGGCAAACTGCGAGGGGGCTTGTTTTGTTTGGAGTGGCCGTTGTTTAGACACTGTGTCACACAGTCAGTGTTTGTGTCACACAGTTTATGTTTGGCACTCCACCTCCTCCGCTCAGTGTTTACTCACGTACTTCATCCAATCAAAGTTTTTTCTGGCTAAAAGGCACTTTTCTTTAAAATAGCACCGAGGTGACCCTCTGGGAAAAGAAGAAGAGGAGGTTAAAAAAAAGGGAAAGTAAACTAATCAGCAGCAAATATTTGTCTCTTGTTGAAAGGAAGAGTTCTTTCTGTGTTTCTCAGTGGCTGTAATGCTAATAGTAACAGCCAGTGGAGCACGACTTTTCATCCCTCTTATGCTTTTGGATTGTTTGTGAACGTGGCAGAAAGCTTTAGACTTTGTTTACCCTCAGCATTTTGTCTGTTTGCTGTCGTCCTTCAACACGTGACGCTTGCCCTCCATCAGGGTGATGAGTTTAGGAGGAAGACAGTCTGTACACATACTTTATCCCATCCGTCAGTGTTCGAACTGTACTACGAGACGGAAGTGACTCATCTGTTTCTAAATGAGGTAAACTAACCTTTGGAGCGAAGAATCTGAAAAAAAAAAAAAAAGCATGTGAAAGCACCCGAGCCCTCATTTCTGCACATCAAGAGGAGTTTTTTGGTGCTCTTCCTTTCCTGCTTCTCTCTCTCTCTCTCTCTCTCTCTCTCTCTCTCTCTCTCTCAGACTTGGACGGAGAGCGAGAGCCTCGGGCGTGTGAAGGGCTGTGGGCTGTGAGAGATCCTCAGAAAAAAAAAAACAGATCAAAAAGACCCTGAAGTAGGAGGGGGCGAGGCAGAAACATGTGTTGTGCTGAGTGTTCAGTCATATCTATTTCTCTTTTACTTTCTCCTCGGCTTTGCCTCCCTTCTCTTCCATATGAGGATTTTTTTCCATCTCTTCCTTTTTATTGCATAATTCTTTTCATTTCTACTCATCCACATGCTAACCTCTTCAACTCTCCATGCTTTTGCTGTTACGCACACACACAGACCACTGTAATGCTTGATCGCTATAGAAGCAAACACATCATCACATCAACTAGAGGAGATTAACATCTTTCTACTTAATGTATTGTATAGGATTATATTTCAATGTACTCACAGTGACAAGGATCATTTCAGATTGACATTTCCTTCACTGAATGATTGACAGTGATGTGACCAGGCTCTATGCCAGTGTGTGTGCATTGTTGGCAGTACAACATCTCTAATTTTTTAGAGGAAGAAAAAAAAACCTCTTGAAGTGGTTAGATTAAAAAAAATAACACATCCTGACGCCGTGTTTCAAACATTCAGCTGCCACCTGCACAGTTTGTACTTTAGACGGAACTTCCCTTAAAATAGCTGAAATATTTACACTCACCTTCTCACGGTGTTCACTTTCAGACCACGAATTGTTATTAAAAATGCATGGCGGTGCTGATGTTCTGTTTTGCACCCAATATTTTTAGACCATGCTCATTGTTTATAAAAATATCACCAAAGCAGCCCTTCTCCCTTTGACGCAGCCCAGATTTGAGGGTTTGTTTTGACATTTCCCTCTGAAACTCTTCACCATGACAGACGCGAGTTAGTCATCTGGCCTTGGTGTTAATTTTGAAAATCTCATTTGAAGTGCAGATATACATGTACTTTAAATGTTATGATTTTCCAGATTTTAGCCCTGCTCGCTCAGAAGAGAATAACAAAGAAGGGAACTTGAAAAACTTCTTGACAGATGTTAATGAAGCAGGGGTTGGTAATAACTTTTTTCTTTTTTTTAGAAAAGTACTCTCCAGGTTCATTTTTTAAAGACTGTTCTTCTCTTTCTAAATCTCACTTGCCACATTTGCCAACAATGATCCACCTGTCTGTTTGTTGATCATGATACCATGATGACCAAGCAAAATCCAGAAGAAGAGGCAGCTTCTGGTGACAAGCACTGTTTAAAGTTCCTCTGACCTCAGAAAGCAAATTAGAGAAAGTTGTTCAAACTGTGAGTGAAAATGTAGTTTTTTCATGTTTATTTTTCATGCAAAGAGTTAATCTGTGACGTTATGAAAATGAAATACACTCTTGAACCTTAACTGGTCCTTTAAGCTTAAATAAAAAAAATAGTCATTTATAATTTAAAATGGAAGATGACTTTTACTTTTAGTTATTAACCTGGAACTTCTTTTGTTTTCACTTAAGTGGATTTCTCAAATGGTAAGTTTTGCTTTTACTTCAATCATTTTTTGGGGAGCAATTGTACTTTCAAAAAGCACTCTACCCACCACTGTAACTAAGATTGTTTGTCTTCAGGGTCCCTGAATTTCAAAGGGGATCAAAGCAGAACATCCGTTTTCAGATTTTTACTGTTTGATCAAAGTTTATCTGATTACTTCAAATCTATAAGCTCCTTTGATTAGTACAAAACATTTTTGCTGTTTCATCTCGAAATGAAGTTTAATTATAATAATTATAATAATAAGAACATCAGTTAGACAAATAATATTTATAAGTAGATTTACTTGCCTCATTCATTGCCTGGGATTTATGCAGCTTGCATTTCAGCACTTTTTAAAGAACCAGCCATAAATGAGATCATAATGTCAGCATGGTGGCAGCTTTTGTTTAATATCGATTGTTCGAATTGATTTCAAAGGAGCAGAGTGAAAAAATTGCTCTCATGTAGCCAAATTAAATGTCACTATTTAATTGACAGGGTTGCCTTTGAACTAACACTTGTTATTCTCTTTGTTACTGTTTTATACAAAATCTATAAATGTTTAATGTCTCATGTGGTGTTAGAGGAGGAGGTTGATGCCACTATTTAGTGTGGGAAAACACGCTGAAACAAGAGCTCTGCATTCGCACTTGACCGTTCTTTAACCTGCTGTCCCTCTTTTCTAAAATGCTCCTACAAGACCAATAACAAGCTACTGTATACAGAGAAAGCTAGTATTTCTCCCAGTTTTGGGCCAGAACGCAATGAAACACATAATAAACCTTGTAATCCCCCTGTTAGCGCTGCTATTTTATATAATCTTCTCCTCTCCTCTTTTTCTGGGTTGAAGGAGATACTTCTGCGTCATCACGCTGCATCCACCTACCTACATTACATTTAAGAATCCCAGAGTGGGTGGGATTAATGCAGTCCCACAATCCAAACGTTTGATATTACGGCACAGTTCAAAGGAGGTCGGCTGCTTTGTAATCCCATATATCAAGGCCGTAACGTAATGATTTTAATGGTCTTAAACACAGTGTGAATCACAATTGAAAAATATCAGCAGCTCACAGCACAGTTGGTCTCTTTGAGATTGTCATAAGCCTAAAATTTGACCCACAGGTCGCAGGTGTGAGATTAATTTTCCCAAAAGCATTTTGATGTCATGCTGATGCATAAAAGAGCAACAGTTAACAGAGAGAAGAGGAAAGCTGGGGCAAAGAAAGAGATTTTTCATGACCTTCTCCCTCCACACACAGTTTCAAACTTTTTATGACTTGTTATGGCTTTTTTATTTTTGGCTCTGTCAAATCTTTAAATACCTTTCATACAGTTATTCTTTAATAAAGTCAGTGCTGGTTATGGTTTTATATGAACGCTTGATTAATTTTATTATTGACATTTGAAAAGAAATGTATGCACTTTGTCATTTGCAATATTAAAAGCTGGGGCATACTGGGGCTTTAACCAATGGTACTTTGTTATCAGTTAATTTGATGATTCTCATCAGTCATTTCAAAATTTTGTCATAAAACTGTGAAATTAAACAATGTGATATAAGTTTTGATATGACAGAAAAAAACATACATCCTGACATTTGAGAAGAGTAGTTGCAGAATAATGTTTCTGATAATTGACTAATTGTTTTATCTGTAGCTGTTGAGTGTCAGAGAGACCTCAGCTTCACTACATCACATGACGGAAAGGCTAAATCTTTATTTCCAGAAATTAAAGAATTGACGGAAAAGTTATTTAAGTTATTTTATAACTCATTTAACTCTGTATGTGAAATTTCCTGTATTAGCCCCGTAGCTGGGATTGTGCTCTGCAGACTGCTGCCAGTGGGACCATTCAGGTCAACTTTATCGTGACCATCTGCATTTCATATTCAAAAGCAATGTTAAAAATTTAAAAACACACTAAATGACTTATAACATGGTAGACTGTAGTCATTAAAAAAATACAAGACTTTCAGATGTTACTTATATTTGTTCACATCTATAACTCCTCTAGTTTAGCATCTATAACTGTTTGCATTAAATATTTTAAAAATAAGATGATTATGTATGATGTAATATACTTTTGCTCATGTTAAATATGCATATATTTACATAAAACAACGTTCTGTTTTTAGTAAGTATTTATTAATGAATTTTGCATTCGTTAATAAAACAAATATCTAATGAGAACAGATTTTTGCTTCACTATATCCTAAAGAACTTAGTAAAATAAAAATATGTACGTTAACTTGATTTCCTTTTTGGGTGTTTTTGCGCCCCTTTTGGTAAGTAAATTACACTTAAATTATGGCTGTGCAATAATTCACAAAATACTGTACAAAACTCAACAAAAAGAAAAATAATGATTGATGATTTTTTTGGTTTTTGAAAGAGCCAATTGTGACAAAGCAAGACAGGAAGGAAATAGAAATGAATGATGATGAAAAAATGATTTAAAAGCCCCAAGGCAGTAGCCTCTATAATGAAACTCCAAACTGATGAAGTATTTATCTATAAACACTTCCTCCCTCTTATTGTTATTCAAAACTGAGCAAATGATGTGGCTGAAAGGCCTTGGAAAATGTAATAGTAATATTAATTTTGTCAAATTGGTTTGGACCTTTTAAATGAAAAATATGTCTTCAAGATTTAAAATAATAGAGTTTTTAACATGCATGTCAATAAACAATTCACCACACACTCTCAGAATATGTTGTTCTTATGTATGATGTATAATTTAATATGACTATATCTATATTATACTATGTTATTATTCATTCATTAGCTGTTTAATCACAGGAGGAGTTACAGTTGTTGACAAATACATTAATAAACACTCTAAATGTTCCTTATAGCTGATTACAAATACGTTTCAGCATGTCATAAATTGTTTGTACACTCTTTATAAATGTTTCCCGCCAAATGAACAGCTGTGCCACTGCTGGATTAATTATTAAAGAGTTATTATTTGTGTTTTTTGTAATGCACAAACGCTCTGCTGTGTGTTTGTGTGCCACAGGTGTTACCTCTAAATTTTGATGCTGTATTTCACCTCCCGGTCTGTCTTTGCTCAGCAGGCCTGCCCACCGCTCTGACCTGACCCATGATGCCTTGGGCTTGACGCGTAACCATGACAACGAGCCACATAGCTCTCACTGGAGCTTCTCCCTGAAAGTTGTTTTCCTGCTTCCTCTTTTAATGTCTGACCTTCTTTATCTTTTTATCTGCTGTAAGTGGATTTGTGTCTTGGATTTGTTTGCTAGATGAGAGCAGCTATACAGTGAGGAACTCTTTCTGTTATGTAATCTATTTCTCTGAGCGAGCCCTCTACATTATGTGTCATTATGAGTTCTATGTACCAGATTTAGCATTGATTTATTTGACAGTAATGATACAATAAGCTGTCCTCTCAAACACTTAATGGACTATAGGCCTGTATGGAAAATGGTTCTAAATAATACTCAGAAAATGCAAAGCAAATGTTTAACGCTCTCCCTTCAATTTTTTTCTCTCAAGCAAGCTTTCATTCTCTGCTGTCAATCTGGGAATCAGAAATAGAGAGACAGATTTGAGGAAGGTGTGGAGCCAGAAGGGAGAGAGAGAGAGAGAAGGGGGAGAGATTGAGAACATATTGTATCATAAATGTAATATCAGCCTCCATTTTAGAAAAAAATCAAGCCCATCAACTTTTGCTTTCGGCTGTGAGATGGATTTGATGGATAGACAGCAAGGTTTATTTGGTACCCATTTGCTGTAAGACCCTTAAACACACCACGCACTGATTACCTGATGTGGCCTGTCAGAGCAAACTGATATGTTGCTCTGTTTGCTCACAGCAGCGCAGTAAATGATTCATTCCCTATGATCCATATGAAGATGTATGATTAGCCCGGCCCCGAGTGAGACCGTGATTCTTCACAATAGGCCCTGACCTCCTTCTGGGCTCATTACTTTTTATTTTCTAAATAAAAATCGACTCGTGCTTCTCAATGACAAACTTTGATTGCTTTTATTGTTGCAGTGCTACAAAGCTCGTGATGTAGGACGGAAACCCCGCGTGTCTCATGGTAAAATGCATGAAATCAGCACATGACACGTCTTGCATGGCAATACAACGATGGCTGCCGTCGCATATAGGCTATATACTGTAGCTACAACACTGAATAAACATGAGCTTGTACATTAAGAGCGAAAGTTCCCGTCTTGTCTCATTTTACCAGCGGCAAGTGACCCCGGATTTACTTTTTACACGGTCCTCAAACACACACCGGAAAGAGACTGTCCCTGAATGAAAGTCTGTGTACTATTTTTTTGCTGTTCCATACTGTCAGTAAACACCTCCTGCTGTCTGTTTAAACACTCCACGTTTAAGATACCACAAATGTCTTTTATTGTGTGTGGTTACGGTCTATAGAATTTGCATCTTAAAATCTTCTTGAAAGCACTTTGGAAGTCTTTGTTGAAGTAGGCATATATGATGGGGTTGAGGAGGGAGTTAGAGTAGCCCAGCCAGTTTATGACTGCGCCCAACCAGTCGGGCATGTAGCAGCTCTCTGCACAGAAAGGCAGCACCAGTGCGACGATGAAAAAGGGAAGCCAGCAGAAGATGAAAGTTCCCATGATGATCCCCAGTGTTTTCACGGTTTTACGCTCCCTGGCCAGCGCGATCTTCCTCTTCGCACCCGAGTTCTTTTCATTCATGTTTTCGTAGCCGTGCGAGGAGGACTGAGGGGTGTTGGGCAGAGGCAGGTGCGTCTTTGAGTTGCTGAGAACTTCTATGATCTCAAGTGACTCACCCTCCTCTCCGTGCTTCACCGCGCCGTTTACGCACGGAGAGCTGGGTTTGGACTCGTCGTTGCGTTTCCAGCCTTTGACGCCGGCCTCGCCGTTGGTTTTCTTGTGGAAGATTGCCGGAGACACAGCCAAGCACTTGTCTGACACTTTTGCTGTCTCGGTTTTCTTGACAGTCTTTCGAATCCGAAACCGAGCAGCCCTGAATATTCGCCCGTACAGGACCAACATGAGGATAAGAGGGATGTAAAAAGCCCCGAATGTGGAATAGATGGTGTACCCCGGGTCTTGGCTGATGATGCAAGCGTCGAGGTTCGCCCTGTCTTCGGCGCTTCTCCAGCCTAACATAGGTGGAATAGAGATGGAAAAACCAATTAGCCAAGTGACGCTAATCAAGACCGCAGCTCGCCTCGGCGTCCGTTTATTTACATAGTCAATGGGGTCTGTTATGGCCCAGTACCTGTCCAAGGCAATTGCGCACAGATGCAGGATGGATGATGTGCAACACAGTACATCCAGAGAGATAAATAAATCACAGATCTCCTGTCCCAGTGTCCATTTGTTCAGAACCTGGTAGAGGGCCGCCATCGGCAGAACCAGCACCGATACCATGAGGTCTGTGACGGCCAGAGATCCAATCAGATAGTTCGCAACATTCTGGAGAGATCTCTCCAGGGCGATGGCTGCCACGACGCACGCATTGCCAAATATGGAGCAGAGGATGAGGGCCCCCAGGAGCAGAGAGGTAATAATCTGATAACTTAGCTCCAGGTCTGGCAGAGACCCAGACCCCGTGCCATTCTCACCCTCGTCCCAGTCGGCCACCACGTCCGCCCCGTCAGGGTAACCACTGGTCGCGTTGCTGTCGTTGCTGCTGGTTGTTGTAAAATCCATAATGCGACCACACTCAGAGCGCAACTTTCTCAGAGCAGTGGGGGGGACACGCAGCTGGACAGATAAGCAGGACACAGTCAGCCCATCAGACTGCTGCTGCTGTGCGCTTTACCGGGGTCCATCGGAGTTACCGCGTTCGTGCCGTCGCTCTCAGGACGCATGACGCAGACGTGTTTGTGAGTGTTTGTGAGTGCGTGTGTGTGTGTGTGTGTGTGTGTGTGTGTGTGTATGCGTGTTCGAGGGGGTTGTGTGTGTTGTAGCCCGTGAATATTGACAGCCGGGTGCGCTCACTGGTACTGCGAATCATCTGAGCTTGGTGACGCCGTGAATTCATTTATACCAGCAGCTTGGAGTACGTCAGACCGTGCGGAGGTCGCCCTGTAGTTTTGTGCCTCTGCTCTCTTCGTTGCTTCGTTTTTCACTGCAGACAGTCGATGAGGGTGCGCAGCTTTCCATTCCCCTTTCCCTCTCTTTTTTACTATTTCACTCTTTGGAGTCACTTAATATCAAATTTTTGGATTTTTTTTAAAAGTTTGCATATCAGATGGGTAGGTGTCAGTCAGGACTAACACTTTCAAAGTGATTTATTACAAAATTAAGTTAGTGGAGATAAAAAAAACACTCGTCGATGGACTGCTGGAGGTAAAAAATATTAACAGAGGAAATATTTCAGAGTTTCCTTACTTGATCACCTTAATTGAACCATGTGTATTATTTAGAGTAAGTTAGAAAGATTTTGAAGAGAAACTTAGAAACACGTTTAGACAGAGTGTTTACGAGCGCAACCCTGCATTTGGAGCCGGGATGGAGAAAAGGTAACGTTTCAAGACCGGTGAGAGCCAGAGGTAGTTTCAGGACCAGGGACAGCGCCACTGCAGTACATAGAGGAGAGCTGCTGCCATCTGCTGTCAGCAGGTGATACTGCAACAAATAATAGGGCACCGTACTGTGAATTTAAGGCAAAGAAAGATACTGTAGGAAGAAAGAGGAGGGATGGATCGAGTTGCTGAGGGAGAAGACTGAAAAGATGAGAAGCAAACTATGTGTGCGTTTGTGTATGTGTGTGAGTGTGTGTAAGAGAGAACGACACAGAGAGAGTAAAGATAGAGGGGGTGAGGAAATGGATTCCTTGGAAAATAATAGTTGCCTTTGCAACTATTATTAATAATTAATATAAAATTATTAATGTCAGCAGTGAACCAGAAAGCCGCCTGGAATAAGTGCTGCTAATGATGGCAGACAGGGAGGGGGTGTTGTGCTGCAGGGTTTCTCTTTTTCTAGGTTTGAGTTTGAAGAATAATTTACCCTAAATTAAAATTAAGTGGGAAAGAAAAACTGAAAATTTTAAGATAATTTGGAGAGAAAATGATCTTTTTTAGTAATAACATGCAAAGTGTGAAGACAAGTTGCTCGTTGTGCTGGTGAGTGTCAATACTCATAAACCTGAACCACAGAACTACTTAAGCTAACGTGATGAGACCTAACAAATACTTTCTGCCTCATTGAGCAAGTCTCACCTCTAAGGCTGCCATTACATCTGAGACACCACTAAGGATCTGATTGTCTGCAAAGAATAAATCCAGGTGAATCCAAGGTCATTTACCAACACATGTATTCTGAAGACATTTCCAAAATCCCCAGGACTCTTTTGCTTCTCCTTTTCGGGTACTATGAAACAACAGCTGGTTGCAGTTTTCTTTTTTAATCTTCCTGAATATTGCAGCCTCTCCTTTATCCAAAGAGAGAGGTTTTAAGACTCTACTGAGCCTCATCAAGCCTTGCAGGACATTTAATAGATTTTTAGGGGAAAGTAAAGGATTTTTTCAAGCAGATGCTCAGACTTTTATTGTTCTGATGGTGGTGTGGCTCAGCTTTTGCTTGGGTTTATAACGTTCTCCAACTAATGCCTGCATATTAAAATTGAATTCACCCACAAAACACAATATGCTTACAAGATGTTTCCTGTGTGATGGTGTTAATTGATGGTGCAAAAGCAATGTGTGTGTGTGTTGTGCTTAAGTCTGGTTTGTGAGAAAGTCATGTTCCTTTATCCCATCAACATGTAGATCACAAGTATTAAATTAGATAAGCAGACAGATAAAAACACTGTTAAAACATGGAAGATGTGTCTCTTTAATGTTACATTTAAATTTAATTTATTTAAAAAAAAGGTTTAGAAGGAGATGATGAAAAGTTGGTTGAGTAAAAGGATAACAGAGGGTAAAATACTTTTTGTTTGAATGTGTATAAGATTTGAAAATATTCAGGTCACTTTGGGATAAAACATGTAGCTTTACTCTTGTTCTTTTATACTAAATATGTCTTACATTGACACAAGTAGCAGTGTTTGTTCAGATTTCATGAATGTAAAGTTTTCATCTTGTCTCTGTGAAAAGCCAGACGGATAAACAGATGTTACCTGTCCTCCAGCTCACACTACAACACACTCACTACTGCTGCTCCACAGAATTTCTCTCACCAAAAACTCATCCATTAACATTTTATATATTTTAAAACAATTCTCCAAACTCTAAACTCATGTGCTGTTTAAGCTTATTGTCAAAAAAAGTTACTTACCTGTCTCTCCTTTTTCACATTTTTCAGATGGGGTAGTTGTTTCGTTTCTGTTTGTCTTTCTTTTCTCTCCTCTGAGCTTTATTTCTTCAGGTCTTCTCAGATTTTTGTCAGCAGATTTTCTCTTAATGGTGTCCACCGGGAAAAATACTGAAAGTCTACATCTCTACTCCTGTTTTGTAGAACGTAAAACTGTGAGGTCACTGATCCATCACAGTTCCAATAGAACTTCTGTGTTCTAATAGAACTTCTGTAACATGTGGAAATTTATGTATGTGTGTGTGTGTGTGTGTGTGTGTGTGTGTGTGTGTGTGTGTGTGTGTGTGTGTGTGTGTGTGTTTGTGTGAGTGT
>JAPZDY010000022.1:15300356-15311685 GCA_029783645.1 Ctenochaetus hawaiiensis | reverse complement strand
TGTGTGTGTGTGTGTGTGTGTTTGTGTTTGTGCGTGTATGTGTGCGTGTGTTTGTGTGTGTGTGTGTTTATGTGTGTGTATGGAGAGAGAGGGAGATACAGAAACGTTTTTTAAGTATTAGAAAGACCCTCTGAAGTTTTTTAATTTTATATATCCAGTGCCTCTTTTTAAGACCAAGCAATGCAAAATGATGCAGAGCATTGATCCTTGCCATTCTCCTTAATAGCACATGCCATGGACAGTGACATGACTTCTTTTTTTAAAAATGTAACCTGTAATATGAAACTAAAGAGAAAAACTGATGAATTCTAATTATAAATGAAATGTATTCACTGTAAAAGTAAATCACAGCAAATATCAGATTAGCTGAATTTATTGTTAATTCTCTCAAATTATCATAGCAAAGTTCCTCTTTGAACGTGCAGTGAAAAATGAGGACATAGAGGGAGTAAGACAATATGCCTGCACTCCTATTTAAACTAGAGAAAGGGGAGCAAGTAAATCACAAGAATAATCACATTTGTGGATTACATGTTAAGTTTCCCATCACCTCATAAAGTGTTTTTACATGTAGATATATTCTGTAATGTCAAAACTCTGTCTCTTAAAAGCCTCTTTGCCCTTTTTTTTTACCTCACCCTGTTGCTGAGGAAGCTCTGTTCAGAGCTCACTTTGTTCATTTTTAAGCTCTCATTATTGAGCACCAACCCACATTAAATAATCAAACCTTACATAACCTGACTGATTATCATCTTGAATTTTCCATTTTTCTTTTCTTTCTTTGATGAAAAATAACCATTTATTCATCCTAGATTCTCTATTTAGAAACAATAGAGCAGCCTGTCAGAGCAAAGTGCTTTTGAACGAGTCAGCTTGACTTTTTTTGGTCAAATACATTGAGATTTTCTTTGGGTCCATAAATTTCTTGGGGCAAGTAAACTGAAAGCTGTTGAGAACGACGCACCAGCAGAAACTTCAAGTCAGACATCAAAAAAGACAAAATGTCTGAGGAACTTTTTTTTTTTATGAAAACCACACATCTACTAACTCTGTGTTCTGCTTATAAACCCTCAAGTTAAAAAAGCTGACGCTCAGTTAGTGGATGTTTGAAAAAAAAGGTGGCTCTGGTTTTTTCGCCTTATTTTTGTGCATTCAGTGGTTGCATAGCAGTGTGTTTTCTATAGGTCACACAGGACAATAGTGAGGCCGTGAACAGTGCACCTATTGTAATGGGGCTCACCAGGGGGACTTTGTCTTTGTCAACAGTGTGGAATGTCCCAGGGGGCCAACAGGGGCTGGCCAGGCCGGACCAGGGGGCTGTACTGCTCACCTCCTCTACACTGGAACAGTCCCTCTAGCTCTTAGAAAAAGAGCTTCGACCTCTACATCCAGAAGGAGTGGGAGGCGGAGAGAAAACTTAGGCAAAGATGACAGGCGAAAGACCAGACTAGCTGGGTGAAGTTTAATCAGATGCGCTCTGCTGGTGTGTGAGGAGCTCGAAAACGCCGTCATGAGCTCCCATGTGGGAGCCTCGGGTGTAAACAGCTCAGGCAGAAGTCATGGAAGGGAGGACACTGGTGAGGAGAACAGTAACAATGAGACCCACGCCTTGTGTTTGAAGGCAGTGAGGCCAAGGCTGAGGAGTGTGGAGCCAGCTGGAGAGGGGAGATCGAGCGGTGTGGAGCATCTTGTGAGACCTGCCCTACCAGGAAGGAAAGCACACAAAAAGACCTGCAGCAAGGACAACGGAGGGAGATGGAGAGCGGGAAATGAAGACAAGGATGAAGAAGGACTAAACTGTGAACATGTAGTAGGCAAGGAAAGAGGAAAACAAAGGCAGAGAAAGACGGAAAGACATGAGACACATGGAGATGGAGCCCAGGACAAACAGGAAAGAGGAAGCACCGAAAGTTCATCCAGCTGTAACTCTGACGTCCAGTTGAACAGCACTTTGGAGGTTGGAGAAGGGTCAAATCAGCAGAGGTCACAAACATGCCTTAGACCTCACAGTATTGGCTGCACTCAGACCATCGCCGCCAATATAAACCCCCAGTCTCCTTTGCCAGCAATGAGATCCATGTCTTTTGCTCTCCCTCAGCCTCCCATCCAAACCAGACCCACACATCTGTCACCTCAGAGACTTTCATCCAGGACAGCTGCAGGAGAACTGCACTGCTACTCCTTTAGTTCATCCAGACAGCTAGATCCATTCTGGGTGGACGTGAGAAGAGGAGCAGGAAGTGAAGGATCATCACAAAGCCATCATGCTCAGACACAAAACCCACCTCTCACCAGCTCAGAGGTTGGAGAGGAAGAAGAAGAGGAAGAAGGGGAAGAGGTGGAAGAAGAGGAGGTGGGGGAAGAAGATGGAGAGGAAGGAGGTAGCGGTGTGATGGAGGTGATGAGTCAAACCATGACCTCGGCAGTGGTTCTGCCTTGTGTTCCTTTCGGGGAGAGGAGGATGAGCAAACGGGAAAAGAACAGGATAAAGTGTCTGAGGAGGAGGCAGAGGAGAAGAGAGAGGTGGAGACAAAGCCAACTGCAGGAGAGCAGACAGGTGAATGATTAACAGATCCGTCAATATGACAGTAGATACTGAAGCCACTGCTCTTTCACCAGATGTTTTTCCAGTGAGTTTAGGATTAAGATAAGGTTGGTATTTTATATGTTTGTATGCCAAAATAAGAACAACAGAGCTGGCATTCAATAATTAATTACTTTCTAATTCTGTTGATATAATGCAAAGAATTTCTTATTTATTAAATCAAAGTGATTTTGAAAGCAGTAGGAGCAACTATGTACCCCAGAATCACAGAGATTTTATAATTTACTAAATCTAACTTAGCTGTCTTTGCCACTTATAATGGGCCTTTTAGTTTGATAACATCTTGAATTTAAAGGTGGAGGTGCTCACAAGACATTTTTTAAAAGTCCAAGTCAAGACTCAAGTCTTTGTACTGGAGTCTTAGTCAAGTCTCAGGTGTCTTATGGTTGAAAAAAGCAACAGCTGTGTGCCATATGGTCTGCTTAGAACACTGCATATGTCTGTTGAAATTCAAAGACTGTACCACTGTGTTGTCATCACTCCTTTTACCTATTAGCATGCAGTATCAGCAATGATTAGCTGATTGGTATATGATCATTTTAAATAGAATGCAATATGACAGAAAAAAGGCCTCAGTGAACACTTTTCTCTATAGATTGTGTTTTTAACTTGTAGCATGAAAATACAGAAAAAAGTGTAGGGTTGTACTTAAAGAAGAAGGGGCTCTATTGTCTGCTGCTGAATCATTATGAAGCTTGCATTTTTTATGTGAAGCAAAACCCACCTGGACCTACAAAATTCTGAGAGAGGAACTGGTTTACAACTAGTTAAACAGTTTATTGTTATTCAGTTTTCTCCTGAATATTCTGAAAGTGGCCAAAAAATGGATTAAAACCAAAGTCAGTGTAATGAGTGTCACAGTCTTCAACTGATGCCAGTTTATAATCTAATGTAATTCAGCACATACCTTTAGCCTCTAATACCCAGTGTTATGTAATAAACCTGAAAGTCACATTTCAGCAATAAACCTGTAACCTGTCTCTGCCAGAGCATCAACCAGAAGAACTTCAACAATAAAGTTACATAACCAGTTTTAAATATTCATGGCAAAACCAGCAGAACTATATACAACAAATTTGGCATCTTTTTTAAAATACTCAACAAAAATACATAATCTAGTAAACCTTCTCTCAGGTTAGATAGCAAAGACAGATGTGTTTGCTAACCGTCCATAGGAGCAATTGTTAAATGTCATAAAGCTCACTAATCCAGGTGAGTTTTCACATGTAAGATAAAGTTTGATGTGATTAATCTGAATCAGCATCTTTTAATTTGATACAGCAGATGCTTCATTAAGGTATTCTTTTGTTTTGGCCAATTTATTACAGGCAAAAGTTATGACAAATAGCACAGCAGGTGTGCTCACTGCGGTGTTCCTGCTGCTGCTAACAGTCATCTGTTTGACCAGAAGGTTAAGGTTATGCATGATAATAAGAAAGGGAATGACTTTCAGCCTGTCTTTCCTTAATGTTAATTTAATGAACCAAAAAAAAAAAGAAAAAGAAAGCAAGGATTGTTGACATGTCCAAAATTTCAAGTCCTTCCCACATCTCTAGTATTTGAGGACGCGTCTCAAGTCACATTGTCCAAACTTAAGTGGGACTTAAGTCCAAGTTGCAAAACTTAGATTCCCATTTTTTCTTTTAGGGAATAAACAGATGCAGCAAGCTTTAAAGTTTCTCTAGTGATGCTCTGATATTTAGAGTTAGGCACTTGAGACTTAAATTACCTAACTGGTCCACTTAAAGGTCCATTTACATTTAAAATAGGAGGCTAATGCAGAAACACAAGTGCAAGTTTTGTATCTGCTTTCATGTTTGGCACAAAATAAACAAACTAGCAAACAAACAGACTAGTTTTACTGCACTGTGCAGACATTTCACTGTATGTCGTTATGTCATCTTATGTGATCTGACTATGTGTGGCTCCACGTGTGTCTGTATGTGTTCGTTTCATCTGGAGTCTGATTCTCAACAGCCCTATCAGCACCCAGCTCATCTCAATAGCCATTGTCTGTGTGGTTTAAAGTGGGGTTACATCTGAATTAGTTGCATGATGAGGCTTGGGCAGAGAGCCCTTCAAAACCAGCCAGACAAAAGAGCAGATTCTGTTTTGATTGGCTGCTGTAGATCCGCAGTCATGTTGGAGGATTGAAATTATTTTGACTGCTGAATTAAAGACAGCTGAATAGATTTAGTTGCTTTGAAACAGAGAATATCTATTTCCACATCCAATTCTTGCTGCTGGTTTTATTGTTATTAGTTGAGATTTTCCTCTCTCCCTCGTATTATAGTTGCCACCATGGTGAAGATACAGTATACACACACTGTCTGAATCTGCTGGATACATTTGTGTCCATTAATATGTGGTGGATTATTTCTCTGGAAGGAAAAAGATGTCATCAGCCTCCATGAGCAAAAAGTATTTTCTTATTTTCCTCTTCAAGTACCATTAGTGTCAATTAGTGGTCAATTATAAGTAAAGGGATAAATGTAGGAAACTCAAGTTTTTTGTAATCTCTCTTACTATGCAACCTTATCAGACAACATAGAAGGCTTCAATAGCCACATATGTGTTTGGTATTGCTTTTTTAAAAACATGATGTCTTAGCTTTTCTATATTTGAATGAAACAGACAAACAAAATGCAACTTTTTGAGTGAAATTTAACTCTTTTTTTTATCTACATGTTCATGTGGGTGGTATTAATGTTCTCACCGAACTCTTAAAGGACAAGTGAAGGAGCATGTTTATTCAACTAATACTTTTTCATTTTCATCCGTTCAGGGGAAACTGTTTGAGCCTGCCTGGTCGATGATCATTATCAAGGCTTATTGACTATGCATGCTCTTTTCTCAGCTCTGTCCACTCAGCTCTTTGCAATTGCAGAATTATACTCACTCTCGCTTGGGAGCTTATCAATACAACCACAGCATTTCTGCTATTAGCCACAGCACTTAAGGACATTTCAAGGGTAACCGGATGAGAATGGGTGAAACTCAGGACAGAGAAGGTGGGGGTAGATATAGTCATGGGGCCATAATGGGTGCAGCTTACAGTACATTCAAGGTTAACAAATGGTAAAACATGCAAACTCAAAAAAATCGCAAATATTTAAGATACACCCCACTCAAAATGAGTTTCCAAGCAGACCCAGCGCTTGACCATACTGATTTATATCTGTGTTTGTTGCTGCAGAGGTGACAAACAAGCTACATTTGATATGCCACAAACTTGAAAACCTGCAGCACAGGGTGGACTTGTTTGAGAACAGAGCAGCATTTTACATTACGCAAATAATTCTGTGCCATCCACTGCCACTTACAAGATAACATGCCAATAAACAACATAAACTGAAAACTACATTTATTATTCCAATACATCTCTTAGTCTTTCATCTTGTTACACAACAGACTCCACATATGAGTCCTATACATGTTGGAGCCTCGGACAGATATGGCTAAATTTCATAAGGACCCATATTTATTGTTTTATTGGGCTCTAACTAGTAAAACCTCAGGTTAAGTCATGTTTCGGGGCAAGGGATTCAAAATATAGAAAAAATGCTCATAATTTAGGACTATTTTTGATTGTATAGGTCTATTCACCTTAGACAATGCTCAAAAGCAGCTTGACAATCCTGAACCCTTTGAATAAGAAGCCTGAACATACTTTGTTTAGTTGTTTCCAACTAAAGGGGCTTTATTTATTTTTCTCTTTATGAAGTTCCTGTAACTTTACTGCCTCCTGTTTGAGTGCAATGTCATGCTGCATTTTTTTGCATACACCAGGGAAAAGGTCAGAACGGGTGTTTTTGTCATCAAGATTCCCACAGGAAGGTTGCATCCTGTGTGATGGAGAGGTAATTAGTGCTTGATTGTTAAGTTACTTTATCCAGCTGCTTTAACTGCAGAAAGCAATTAATGTTGTGTTAGATGCTACTTGTAGTTCTGCAGAAACATTTATTGATTTTGTAAAACAATTACTATTCTTTAAAATCTGCACCAACCACTTTGCTTTAAGTTAGCGATGCAATTAGTGTATAAATGTTAAAGGTAAAGTAAGGTTTACTCTTTGTCTGCTAAAATATTTAAATGTACATGTTTAAACTCTTATTTCTCTGTGATAAAGAAATTTGATGTATGTGTTTACTAAGGCGAGTAAGACAAAGCTGCTGTGTTAAAGTGCGTGTTTCCAAGGGGGAGTCTCACTGCCCATGATGCTGTGCGCTCTGTGTGCTCTCCTCTGTGTTAATGACACACCTTGGGAGCAGGGCGGGTGCAACTGGGAAGTCCCTGGAGCTCCCCCTGGGTGAGACAGTGATAATTACTCTGGAAGCTGCCCTGGGCTTTTTCAAGGCTGGAGCATCAGACATCAAACCTCAGGGGGTCTGCAGACACAGGTCTGAGGAGGAGGTGGGAGGACTTTAGGGGCCCCAGATACTGTTCTCAAAATGAGTTTTAGTGCATTCTCTCATATGAGTTATAGAAGGACTTCATAACTGAGAGGCTCAGTGTCAGTTTAGGTACTGAGACACTTGGGAAGGAGGGCAAGTAGACTGCTTATGTGATGAGGGGGATTTTAGCGGCGGGGTGCAGATGTATTGTGCTGAATGAAAGAAAAGATTCTAATTATATTAAAAATAACAGAGAATGTATGCAGCCTAAAATAAAACATTTTATCCCCCAGAAATGCATGAGTCATGCTTTTCCTTATGGAAAATTTTACAATAGATTCCTCAAGAATAGCAACACTAATCTTGACGAGACACGACACCTTTCTGTTTTCTGTATATGGAGTTTCAATTATGGGCACCATCAGGCTGAAAGTGTTCTCTCTGATAAACCACGTTAGTGCTTTAAAAAATCAGAAAACAAAGTTGTCGACGTTTCACTCTGCTGAACTCACACCTGACACCCTCGTGTCCTCACACATAGTGATATACTTGCAAGTAGGTGTCAAAGACTCATCAGATACACCTCTTTAATATGCTGTGTGTGAAAGAGGAGTCTTTTCAACTGACCTGACAAGAAGACATTTTCACGTATATTTACAGCTAGCTGGAGTGATTACATCTCGTAGTGATAATGTATGCCAGAAACCTGGCTCCTTATTTTTGCAGAACAAAAAAGTTGTAAATGCGTCTGATAGGATCGTTCCATGCAGACATGAACTTGCAGATGTGGGTTTTGTTTTTTCACCACAATTCTACATTGCAAACAAAGATGAGGTGATGTTTCAAGAGGTGCTTGATCTTTTTTTACTTCAAATGGCTTAAAATGGTCTGTTTTGTATTTGATCTGTTCATACTGCATACAAAGGCTAACAGAGATACACACGTTTGCATATATGCACACATAAATGAGGAGGTGGTTTACAAAAAAACTGATATGCACTGTCGCTGATATTTCAGCCTTTCCACAATACATTTGATATGTCATCGTTTTAAAGAGATTCTCATCTCTCCGTCTCTCCTCCTCTCCCAGAGTTCAACAGGAAACCCATCCAGCAGCAGCAGCGAGGATGATGAGGACATGAGCGCCGGGGACAGAGAGGGTTACATCTGCGCCGTGTGTTTGGATGTGTACTTCAGCCCTTACATGTGTCACCCGTGCAACCACATCTTTTGTGAACCCTGTCTGAGGACACTGGCTAAGAACAGCCCCACCAACACCCCCTGCCCCCTCTGCAGAACAATCATCACCCATGTCTTCTTCCAGAAGGGTGAGCTAATGAGCAGAGAGCACAATTCACAAGACTTGAAATACTTAATCACCTCTTCTTATGACTCTTCTCTGCATCCATTTGATCATATGAGATAGGTCAAAATATGGTAATAAATATTCTTGACGGAATAATATAAAAGCAGTGTGCACAAACACAGAATTGCATCTATTTTTGCAGTTACATGTGTATTCATATATCAGTTGGCTGCTGCAGAGATGACTCCACTCTGCAGATTGTTCAGAGGGCCCAGCTGCAGATGTCCCATAGGGAACAGAGTAGACCTTTAGTTCAGATCCAACCAGATGAGTCACCCAGACCGAGAAGACAAAATCAAACACAATGTGAGCAATTTTATTTAGTGCTTTCTGATAGAAATAAGAGGTCTTCTTTATAGGTGGAAACTGAAGTGCAGTTTGACAAAAACAGATGTTTCTCAGCAAAGCCAAATTGAAAATAAAACCATAATCTTAAATGTAATGTCTTTATACAACAGTATTATATAATATTGTGTAATAACAATATTTTTGCACATATGCTGTTCAGTGACATGCATACCTAATGTAACCCTGTGATCAGTGCACACAGATTGCATAGGACGTGGTGTAATTTGGACAAATCTATGAATAAGTAATGAAGTTCTGAGGTTCACTTTGGCCTACTTCTAGCTGTATGTAGGAGAAAGTGATCGTCAGGGACGCTGCTTTGGCCATAAAAAGGCAGAGTGGCCGCAGTTATGAGGACTGCAGACACACTGAGAGCTCTTGTGAGTGATTAGGTGACAAGGATTGTAGATTAGATTCTTGTGTTGATTACCAAAACCAAGGTCACATGGAAACAGAAGAAGGAGAAAATGAAGGAGTCTGATGATGCTGCATCTGCTCCTGTTTTCATGAATGTATTGAATAAATCAAACAGAACCCATCCAGGCAATCAAGAAGCAGAGGTGTGAATAAGATATTCACTTTTGATAATATTGAGCTTGTCTCCTTGTCTCTCTGACAGAGTTAAACCAAACAACAAGGACATTCTTCCCAAAGGAATACCTTTCCCGGAAACAGAACTTCCAGAAAGCAAGTTGTGCCAAGTGGCCTCTGCCAAGCTGCCGAAAACTCTTCCGTATCTTTGGAGGCAAGTTTTTAATTCCTTATGCATGGGGACTGATCAGGATCACTTAATCGGATTTGGTGAAAAAGCAGCCGCAGCGTGGAACATATTTGCAAGTTTTTGCTGCTTTTCTCTTTGTAAATACTTATTTAAGCTGAAAGTGCCTCGAAGCATCAGCAGTAAAGAAAACATAACGCTTTAACTCTATAGCAAACAGAATACAAATTTAAATAATGACCCTTTTCTTTGCACATATGCAATTTCTTTTATACACAGAATTCTTAAAATATACAAAGAGAATGCTACTTATTATAATTATCACACTAATTATAGTAATATAGGACACCAAATCTGTCTTAAATATTAGTATTAGTTTAATATATATTTAATATATATTTAATAAGTATTAAATATTCTCTACACTCTCATGGTAACAGTTACTTTCAGCAAAGTTAGATTCAATGCTCTATACTCAACCTGAGTTTTACAGCTTCAAGGAAAACAGTAAAACAGCATGGAGGCACCATGTGAAGCCACATTTTGGCTAAATAATGGATTTTTGGAATATAACTTAGCAATTTGGTGGATAGTAGGAGGTTCATGATGCTGCAGGCAGTGTAGTAAAATATTTTTTGACCTTAAAGGTCCAAACCATAAAGCTCCAGAAATATTTATGAGGATGTAACCTTGACATCTGTAACTGCTACATTCCTGACAATTTAATGTCCTGAAAACTTACAGCTGTTAGAATCTAGTGTAACTGACATGAATACAAGAGGAAAACTACTGTAGAAATACTTTGCAGACCATTTTTCATAGAAGTTGTGTTGACTATCACTTCAACAATACCATCAGATAATATCCCTCATATGTCACCTAAACCAGGCTTCCAGAGGCAGTCCAGCCCCATTGCTAGACGCCAGTTCCCCCATGGAGGAGGCTACCGTCTGGATGCGTTGGACTTTGAAGATGACTCTCGAGGCTGGCGCTTTGACATGGACATGGTGATCATCTACATCTACTCTGTCAACTGGATCATCGGCTTCTTCATATTCTGCTTCCTTTGCTACCTCTTCTTTCCCTCTTTTTGACAGTCCATGCAACAGTGAATGAGCAATATAATGAAGGATGGTGTTAAAGTATAAATTTAAAGATGAAACAGCTGAGCTGTAGGGTTTAATGAGAAGACAATAAGTGGATTTCAATCCATGGATGTTGTGATGGAGAGAAAACAGCAGTGTGCCAGCTTGTTGTCATTAATAAATGATTGAAATGGGGAAATGTAGGGTGTAAGGTGATGTTTGGGAATCCAATGTTCTCTGTTCTGTTTTTCCACATGATGCACATGTAGTGTGGGTTGCACAACATGTCCTGTTGATTAACATTTCCCAGAACACAGCATTTCAGTGAAACCAGGTATTGCATGGTCTCATGATAATAAAAACACAAGAATGACATGAGTGAGCGCTTTTTGGGTGGATTTTGATGTTTATGCATTCTCAGAAAACTAAATTACATGAAAGATTTGCTGTCTGGTACGGGTTGAGACAGTTTGTTGATGGTTTATAATTTACCACCATACACCAAATCTAGGTTATTAAAACCTTTTCACTTTTTCTATAAATTCTATCTTTCTGTCTTACTTTTCTTATTTATTTCAACGCAAATAAATTGTGTCAGCCAACTAAAGGTAATAAATGTTGGATAGTGAGTTACAGTATTTTATAGCAAATAAGTTTAACCACAGAAACACATATATACAGGTACGGTAATGTGGCTTTAAAATTAAATTGTACATTTTTAGTCTTTTCTATTTTTTGGTAATAAATTCACGTGTTTCAATTAAATAAGATAGTTTGTTCTTAATGCACTTCAAGTTTTTGGTTAACTTAACT